>BQNB010045768.1:22500-44097 GCA_026074375.1 Tanacetum coccineum | reverse complement strand
ACCGGGTCAATACATATGCTGTCAGAATCATAAGTTGATTGCTGACATTAAAGACGACATCATAGACCCAGTGATGCAATGCACAACGAAACAAGGTTATCTTAAGAGTCCTACGCATTATCCTTGTGATATTGCCAGAACATCCGAGTGATACGAAGGTATTCACTATGAAGATGGAAATCCTGCTAGAGCCTACATCAAACAAGCTCTAGGTAGGTGACTTGTGCGATTCTACAAGAATCAAACTTGTGTCAACTGGAAAGAAATGATGGTGCGATTCTACTTGAATCAAACTTGTTCCAGCATAAGAATTGACGGCTATTGAACATTTGACAACCAATTAAAACTATCGAAGTGTTACTAAATATTTTCATAATTAACACTTAGACTGATTTTTCAAATCATATTTCTCTTTATTGCTAACTGTTTCATTACAGGATCATTTAAAGATGGAGATGGAGATGGAGATACCCAGTTCCAGTAATGTCATGTTAATAACCGAATGCTCAGACACGACCTACACTTGTTATGAAGTTATGAAAGATCTCATAAAGGTGTCAAAGCTTTCGCAAACTCTGATATCATATTCTTATTCACAAGTGCACAAGATGGCAATAAATTACTAGATGATGAGAGATTAAGTTTGGCTGATGATCTCAAGAAAGCTCATGATCAAAATCAAAACAAGTCAAAGTGAACAAGCTCAATTGTTATCTAAAGATCACTACAACAAAGTACTAGATGTAACATGAAGAATCAAAAGACTGCAAGCTGTAAGAGCTTAAGTCTAGTGTTTTCAAGGGTGACCTCCCTTAGGGGGAGATTGTTAGATATGAGTAAAAGACTCGGTCACCCCGTATATTTATTGTTTATAATAGTTCGTAGTTTAATAGTTAATCGTATGTCTTTCGGTTTTAAGCCGGGTACTAATACCCGGTATTTTGTAAAAACTATATAAGCCTCTTCCAACTTTGGAAGAGGCAAGCTAGTCAATTTCATTTTCACTTTAACACATACACTTTCTCTCTCTAGAAAATCTCTCCATGTGTTTATCTCTCTAGAAACTAGCCCAATCACAAGAATCATCACCGTGTTATGATTTAAACGATCCTACAAAATTTGAGTATAATTTAAGCATTTTATTATGAAAAATAGAACAAGTATGCATTCTAATTCTCCTCCCCCACTTAAAATATACAATGACCTCGTTGTATAAATATAAAACATCAAAAACGGGAAATTAAAATAATTAGAATGAGAAACTCCCCTGGTACTTGCTTCGAATGATTCTTCTTGTTGCGTTTATGAGCAAGATTATGTGTTATAAATGCGTCTGAATGCCCGCATGACTACAGTACACAGAATTCCAGAATATAAATATTCCACCGAATTTGTTTTCTTCTTTTCAGTAAGGTCTTGAATAAGATATAGGAAAACAATGCAATTCTATCTCCAGATAGTCGTTTGGTTAAAAACAAAATATCTAAACTTAAAAACAACAAGTCGATACGCTGTATCCATGTCTCAGGATACGCCGTATTGAGACATGTATTAAAAAATACTATGGTACGGGTCAGTCGTCTAATACGCCGTATTCATTTAATGAATACGCCGTATAGACTAAACTTACAATAAAGTTTTAAAAGTGCAGAAAATAAAGACTGGATAACGTTCAGATAGTCAATACGCCATATCCATTGAGGTTGGATACGCCATATTGATAGCCTGAAAAGACAAACTCGATAAAAGAAAAATAAATCCTAGGTTATCTCCCGACAAGCAATTTTGTTTACAGCAAAGTCTTTAAGTTAGACTTGTCTTTAGCTTCACCCTATCCTTATAAAACAACTTAGGGTCGAACGGGATGCCAAATGGCACATATAAATTCTTCATAAGATTGATTAGCATCCCTTTGTTAAGATAATTCCATGTCATGGTATTAACACATAATTTAGTTTTGAAAAATTTACTAGATGTATCATGACATGTTTTCAGAAGCTTATTTGACCCTTGCGCATAGGCACTAACATGAGTATTTATTACATTGGGTAACAGTTTGATAGATAAATCCCCTAAAGGCTGTTTGATATCAATTTTATCATCACCATTGCCCATATCCAATTTTAAATCATCCACGTTAAATATCTTATAAGAAAATGAATCATTATCGTATATAACAGTGTAATTCTCATCATCAGAACCGGACAATGATATTTTGAAATCAAAATCAACCTTTATGGCATGATGAGCACTTATCGTAGGTTCATATGAGACTTCTGGTTCAAGTGTTAGAGCATCTTTGTAGACAATAGCTAGGAACTCGTTCTCAAAATCTTTAAAGTAGTCAATATCTTCAAAATACCTGACCTTACCATATGTAGCAGTTTCCCAGTTAAACTCCTGACCGCGCCTACGAGCTTTTTCTTCTTCAAGCTAAATATACTCTGCTATAGTAATGTTGAGGTCGTTCATTTCCTGTAATAAAATGGCTAGGAAAGAAAAATGTCAAATAGACTAGTACGCCGTATTCAGTGATCAGAATACGCCGTATCAATGTTTGGAGTCGAATATGATGTATTGGTTTGGAAAACTTTTAAACGCCGTATCCAAGAAGTTGAATACGCTGTATTCAGTATTCGACTCAGAAAATTACAACAGACTGTAATAATGTAGAAAAACACACAAACATACAATATGCAAAATATACAATGTAGAAATCAAACACACAAAAACAAACACACAAATATGCAAATTAATCTAAACTAAACTAAAATACTAATAAAAACAAGAATTAAAAAACTTCACTCCACGGCAACAGCGCCCAAAACTTGATGTGTCATTAAGTGTAGGTATTTTATTTATTATCAAGTTTTACATTTATTTTTAGCTGACTATACCTAAAACAACACTAACGGGAAGTGTACCCGGTCGAATGTAGTTTCATTCGTAAGTAGGGTGTCGATCAGTAAGAGCAAGAGAATTAATTCCTAAGTCTATCAATATTTTAGCTGTCTATGTTAGATTTAATATGAGTTAAGTTAGTCCTACTTCTAAGGTATAAGGGGGGTTCAGTCTGAGAGACTGGCAAGAGTTTGGGTTATGTAACCTAGGGTCTTGATGAAAAGAAAAGCAATAAACACACACAAGAAGATAAACAAATGATAGAGAAGTGGTCAAGATTTAATGTAAGGAAAACATATCAACCATGAATAATCTGATAAAACGCAGGTTTTGTTTATTAGTGCAATGATTTTCTTATCTTGAAGTGGTATATTATTCCTAGATTTAGGCGATACTTCTTCCTAAAACCTAGACACACTAATTCTGTCACAATTAAATACATCCGCATAAAGAAACCTTTTATTGATTATAATCTATCTTAGGATTTAAGTAATGGTGCTCTTACTAAACCCTAACTCATCAAGACTTTACCCACTTACTGCTTAACGATAATTTATATACCAGTAGTCAACTTTGTCTGAGTCCTAACCAATGGAATCAGAACGTCGTTTGTCGATCCTAGGGTCACCTGCTAGTCTAACTTGTTCACTAAAACACTGGCAAGGATAGGTCATTTATTTGTGATCTTATGATTCTAGATATATAAATTGCTATATGGAGAGCTATCCTGGATTCTTAGCCTACGCCTACACAACACCAAAGTTGTAGCGCATTAATTATGTAGGACTAGACCCATTTGAATGATAGGTCGCATACAAAAGTACGTAAACAAGTATAAATTAATTAACATAATCAACAACCAATGATAAATTAAGACAATCAAGATAAACAAACCAAACATTAAACCTTCAAAAACATGGCTGATACCTAAAGGTATCAGCCGATAGTCATTGTTAAAATATACACGGTTTCATATATGAACGATTAAAATAAAGAAACCTTAATCGAATGCGTATTGGGTTCTGCAAAGATTACAAGAGTTTTCCAATGATCTTGAGGCTTTTTTCTAACCTTCTATGCTGCTTTACCCGTTTGCTAGTTGACTTGGTGGTTTAGCGCTTCACTTGCATACCTAAAACTAAGTTTAGGGTCTTGTATTTATAGTGTCTGGAAATTGATCGATATGCCATATCGGGCGATGTAGGATATGGTGTATTGAGGATTTCTTGGAGTAGGGACCACGATTGATATCTTTTAGAATCTTCCAATGTTTGGCATTTGATATTGGTGTATTAAGTCATCAGGATATAGCGTATTAGGTCTTTAATCCTTCATGGTTATTCGTGAAGTGTAGGTATGAATACACCGTATCTTCTTGATGGATACGACGTATTGGGGTAAAACCAGTTAATTCTACTTTGTTGACCAAAGTATTATATACGGCGTATCGTTGATGTTGATACGTCGTATTCTTTAAAGTCAGGCAATGGTCTTTTAAATCATCAAAGTCTTGGATACGTCAATAATACGGTGTATTGGCTGACATATCAATAGAATTACTTGAACTCTTCATTTAAGGTCCAAAATGTGTGCCTTTTAGCTAATCTTCAAAAGGTACTCCATAATTACTGTAAATAACAACTTTAAGCAATTAAGTACCAATTCTTGCAATAATTTATACAAAATGGGTAAGAAACACATGATAAATGATGATATAAAAGTGACGTTATTTGATGTCATCAGTGTGAAACAGGATTTACTCAAATTAGACTTAACAAGAAACAAAACAAAAGTTAAGGGATTAAAACTGCCAAAAATGAAAAAGGGTTTCGAACATATAAAAGGAACATGATTTTATAGAAAGCTTCATAACTTTCGTATATCATATTGAGCTTTCGTAAATTCTCTCGACTTCTAAGCTTTCATACTGTTTAAATTTCGATCCAAAATTGATTCACGAGATTTTGTTTTCTTCAAATGTTAGAAATTGGCACCTGATCTAATTCCTTTCTCATTTATATTTTGATTAAAAGCTATCAATAAGGTTTTAGAGTTAGTGTTAGGGTTTTGTATTTTGATCAATTCATAAACAAATGCTTGTTTTGTTCAATTAAGTTAGGAAATGCTTATTAGGATGTATTGTTGTGATTTAAGTGCTTAATCATTGATAACCAATATGATTTGATAATCAAATAAGGGGTTTCGTAGCCGATTAGGGTTCCATACGTATGAACATTAGCTTTTGTAGAACAAAATGTGACTAGTGTGTTGTTATGATGGATATTATTGATCTCCTATATATCAAAACCTGTAATTAACATGTTTCAAAGGTTTTTCATATGTAAGAAAGTGATTTTGAACATACGGATATCTTTTGGTTTCATATCACTCTTAAAAATGGGTTTCCTATTATGTCAAATTGGGCCATGCATTGTGTTACACCCCCAGACGGGGCCAGGACGGAATACGTGTCCGGAGGCATGACTTTATTGAGCATCTCAAGTACAAAGCATAAAGAAATACCTCTAAGGGTACGTTTTAAAAATAACACCGTTGCAAAGTTTTAAAATAATAATAATAAGTTTTACATCGATTAAATTTAAAAGATTCAAAGTTAAAATGAGGAAGCTTAAATAAGTTCAACAACGGTATTTAAGGACATAGATAAATCTCTGGTAAACCGGTACAGGCAAATAGACTTCACATAAGTCAATCAACAGCATCCATGCTAAGCACTTGAGAAAAACATGCTTAAAACGGTCAGCATAAAGTTGAGTGAATTCATAGGTTTAATTTAAACGATATTACAGTGGACCACAAGATATCAAAACGTATGTGACAGTTATAACAGATACAAATTCACATAAAAAGGTATTTACGTTGCACTAAGCTCATGACACCGAAGCTAATTATGTTTATAGCATAGTATATTGCTAGGTTGAAACAATCCCCTGAGGTAACTGACCAAGACTACCTTCTTAAGTTTCAACATGGTATATATCCGTTTATCAGGAGCCCCGCGGGTAGTGAGTGCTACTCACCCGGATAGGGATAATTAGTCCCAATAGATCTATTTATAACACTCGCGCTCCCTCGACCGGACCTCCATTCAATAGATTGACGGTTCATGATAAGTGGGGCAGTAGTGGTCTAAATGCTACTTAGGCAACACGTAAACAGGGAAAATCTCACGCAAAGTACTTGTGTCCAGTTTTAAATGCAAGCAATGTTTCTCACCCCAAGTTATAAAACATTTAGTCAAAACGAGTAAAAGAGTGGGGCTATGAACTCACCTTGATCTAGTGAATTGAGGTAGTAAATAGTCTAGAAATAATTCACTCGGTAACGAACGACGATATACGAAAGCAACCTATGAAATGGACGTTTGATTTAATATCGGATCGAAGAGAAATTACAGAAAATGCATAAGCGTTTACTAGTGTACTTTTGTTAATATTTATCTAAAAATTAACGGTTGTGATCGTGTAGAAATAAAATGTTTTTGTAAGTAAATGAATAGAAATAATATGTATTTTAATATTGCCTACATATATAAACGTCTAAATAAAAATATATATTATATATATTTTTATATATATTTTATTGTTGGTTACTTAATTTAAATTCTCGTATCTTGCTTTGTCATGTACTTTTTATAGTATTTACTAAGTATGGTAATTTATAAAAATTTCAGCATGACCCGTTCGTGTTTACACGTTTTCCAAAGTCGTAGACTTTATTAAAAACCCTCTTTCAAATCACTTTTAATCCACTTTTCATAATTACAAATTTATATATCGACAAATCCGTTATTATTTGTAACGTTCAACGTCTAAAAATAATTAAACGTAAAACATCTAAATCGCACACTATTAAATAAGTTACTCACGAACGTATCCAATAAGCTACATCATAGCTTTTACGCTTTGGTGTTTTGCATATATGTTGGGCTTTGGCCCGTTAAGTCCAAAAATGTAGTTTTACTTACCCATTTAATCCGATAAGCAAAATATTAAGTAATAAATACGTGACCTCAAGATAAGCTATCAATAAGCTCACAATAAGTCAAGTATAATAAGCCAAACCATATAAGCATAATCTCATGGTGTTGGGTCTTGTATGTGGGACGTGGCTTTGAGCCCTAATAAACTATATTCAAGCTTATTTATTGAGCCGAATAAGTTTATCATTTGTCCTTTCACAACAAAAACTAGAAAATAAGCTAACAAAATATATGTCAAAACAAAATAAGCTAAACAATAAATATTTCTTTGTTTTCTATTTAGGCCGAAACATATATAAGCCCTAATAAGCTCAAAATAATTAAATAAGCTTTCCAAAAGCTTGTTAAACATAAGCCAAACAAAATGAACAATAGCATATCATTTTTATTACACGAAAATAACCACGATCATAAAATTAGGATTTCCTTATATTTATTTATATGTATTTTGAAATATATACATACCCTTTTAGGGTTTATGTAGTTTTTAAACCTTTGTTTTTACAAAATGAATTGTACAACTAGTATGTATGCATCATAAGAAGTATGAAAGTACAAGTTATTTGAGAATTTGAAGACTTACAAAAATTAGAAGATTTGGATGGTGAACAAAGATTAATAACAACCCAAATGTTATTTAACAAATACCCGGATGATACAAATGATCAAACCTTCAATAAATCTTCAAGTGTTTTTGATCAAAGATGAAAAATATATGGATTTGTATGTATGTTTGTGTTTTTCGTGGGTTAAGGGAACAAAGGAGAAGAGAAAAACTCAAGATGCAAGTATGTGTGTGTTATGAATGAACAAATGAATATAAGATGGATTATATAACCCAATGTTTACTTCACACACTAATAGTGTGTGTGTGTACCGAAAATGAGACAAGAGAGCCAAAGGGGACCAAAATGATCCTCAAATCACAATGTTGCTAGTACTAGTCCTATTTCCATAAACCATGCAAGCTTGTCTAGGCATTTCATTTCAAAATTTTGGATCCTATGCATGTATATGTATGTGTAACCGGTTGGAATCAAAGCAAAGGGCAAGGAAGGCGAGGGGGACAAAAATGATCCTCCTATCACAAGGTTGCTAGTACTAGTCCCATTTCCATAAACCATGCAAGCTTGTCTAGGAATATTACTCAAAATTTTGGCATCCAAGAGGGTGCAAGGGGTGTTTGTTCGACGGTATAACAAGGCAAGGGGGGGGGGGGACCAAAATGGTCTCCAAGTTTCTAGGGAACTAGTGCTAGTTGATGAATTAATTTCTAAGCATGCATGCACAACAAAGTGTAGTTAAGTTTCCACGGATCACGTAAATAACGAAACGAGTAACGGCATCACGAAAAATTACAAAATTTTACATAATGCTTTGAAACATAAAAACGCGGCTATCGCCAAAATACTACAACGTTTGGTGCCCCGGTTTGCTCCCGGTGATGATTCTCAGATAATAACGAAACAACTTCCCGGTTAAACGGTAAAGCTAACGAAACATTTAAAAATTCAAATTACTATACGGAAACGGCTAACTTATTGAACGGAAATTCTCGGGTTGTCACATTCTTTCCCCGTTAAAGAAGCTTTGTCCTCAAAGCTTAGGACGCAACCTCTGCGGCGGGTGCAGAGTTGGTGAAAAGGTGCGGGTATTTCTTTTGCATTTGGTCTTCACGCTCCCAGGTGAACTCAGGACCTCTCTTGGAGTTCCAGCGTACTTTGACAATCGGAATACGACTCTGCTTCAGACGCTTGACCTCACGGTCCATAATCTCGACAGGTTCTTCAATGAAATTCAATTTGTCGTCAACTTGGATCTCATCCAATGGTATAGCAAGTGGTTCATCAGTCATGCATTTCTTCAATTTCGAGACGTGAAACGTACTATGAACTCTACTCAACTTCTCTGGAAGTTCTAGATGATAGGCAACGGTTCCTACTTTGGCAATGATCTTAAAAGGTCCAATATAACGAGGGTTCAGCTTTCCCCGTTTGCCAAAACGTATTACTCCTTTCCAAGGAGATACTTTCAACATGACCTTATCTCCTACTTGAAACTCAAGAGGTTTTCGTCTTACATCGGCATAGCTCTTTTGACGATCACGGGCGGCTTGGATATGGCTCTTGATTTGAACTATTCTCTCGGTTGTCTCATAGATGATCTATGGGCCAGTGAGCTGACTGTCCCCAACTTCAGCCCAGCAGATGGGTGATCGACACTTCAGCCTTAATGCTGGTATGGTAACTGTTGTTATATGAAAATTCTACCAACGGTAAGTGTTTATCCCAACCTTTTCCAAAGTCGAGTACACAGGCACGTAACATATCCTCTAATGTTTGAATGGTTCTCTCACTCTGACCATCGGTCTCTGGATGGTAGGCTGTACTCATATCCAATCGAGTACCTAATGCTTTATGTAGAGACTTCCAAAAATGTGAAGTAAATTTTCCATCGCGATCAGAGATGATCGAAACCGGTACTCTATGCTTTGAGACTACTTCCTTCAAGTATTGTCTCATCAATTTTTCTAATGTGTCATCTTCTCTCATAGGCAAGAAATGAGCAGATTTAGTGAGACGATCAACGATTACCCAAATCGTGTCTTGCCCAGCCGCTGTCCTCGGCAGTTTAGTCACAAAGTCCATTGTTATGTTCTCCCATTTCCATTGTGGGATCTCTGGTTGAACCAACAAACCAGATGGTTTCTGATATTCTATCTTAACCTTTGCACATGTTAAACACTTGCTGACATAAGTGGCAATTTCTGCTTTCATGTTAGGCCACCAATATAACTTCTTCAAGTCCTGATACATCTTATCCGATCCAGGGTGGATGGAATACTTCGACTTATGCGACTCATGCATAATCAAGGCCCTCAAATCACCAAGACACGGAATCCAACTTCGATTGTTTAAGCATAACGTTCCGTCAGCGCGAGGTTCTAACTTGTTAATCATGCCACGCAAATCTTCGTTGATGAAGTTCTCTTCCTTTCTGGCTTCCGATTGAGCACTCAAAATCTGCTTAGGAAGGTTTAACCCTATAGTCATAACCAAGGCTCGAACTCGTAGCGGCTTGCTTCTTTCCTTTCGACTCAGGGCATCAGCCACCACGTTCGCCTTTCCTGGATGATATCGAATCTCACAGTCGTAGTCGCTCAACAATTCTAACCAACGTCTTTGCCTCATATTCAGCTCCTTCTGGTCGAGCGAGAATGTGTTGCAAACTCTTATGATCAGTGAACACAACGCACTTGGTACCGTACAGATAATGTCTCCACATTTTCAGGGCAAACACTACTGCACCAAGCTCTAGGTCGTGTGTGGTATAGTTCTTCTCGTGAACCTTGAGTTGGCGGGATGCGTAAGCTATGACCTTCTCTCTCTGCATCAAAACCGCGCCCAACCCTTTATGCGAAGCATCGCAATATACCACGAAGTTCTCACTTCCCTCTGGTAAAGCCAAATCGCGCACTACACAACTTTTGCTTCAAATAACTGGAATGCAGCTTCTGCCTTTTCTCCCCATTCAAACCCTTTCACGCTCTTCTGAGTCAGTTTCGTCATAGGTCTAGCGATTTTTGAAAAGCCTTCGATAAATCGTCGGTAGTAACCGGCCAAACCTAGAAATTGACGAATCTCGGTGGGTGTCTTGGTGAAAAGGAAAAAAGAGGGGGAAAAAGGGGGCTGTGGAGAATAAGAAAAAGGAAGGGGGGAGGGAGAGTGTGACGGCCTAATCCTTGATTGCCTCAATCTTCGCGGGATCAACGTGAATGCCTTCGCTATCAATCACGTGACCAAGAAATTGTACCTTCGACAGCCAAAACTCGCACTTTGAGAACTTGGCGTACAATTCTTTCTTCTTTAATAAATTCAAGATCAACTTAAGATGTCCTTTATGCTCCTTTCTGCTTTTGGAGTAGATCAAAGTATCATTGATGAATACAATCACGAATCTATCCAGATATGGTTTGCACACCCTATTCATCAAGTCCATGAAGACTGCCGGTGCTTTAGTCAAACCAAACAGCATTACTTGGAACTCGTAGTGACCATAGCGAGTCCTAAATGCTGTCTTTGAAATTTCTTCCTTACGAACTCTGAGTTGATGATAACCAGATCTCAGGTCGATCTTAAAGTAGACTCTTGACCCTTGCAATTGATTAAACAAATCGTCGATCCTCGGAAGTGGGTATCGGTTCTTCACAGTAAGCTTGTTCAGTTCACGATAGTCGATACACATCCGAAAAGAACCATCTTTCTTCTTAACAAACAAAACTGGTGCTCCCCAAGGTGAGGAACTCAGCCTTATAAATTCTCTATCAGAAAGTTCTTGCAACTGAGTAGACAACTCTTGCATTTCGGCTGGTGCTAATCGATACGGTGCTCGTGCTACAGGTGCAGCACCAGGGACTAAGTTGATTTGAAATTCAACTTGTCGAGCAGGCGGTAATCCAGGCAAATCTTCTGGAAAGACTTCCAAAAATTCCCGTATGATCGGTACGTCCTCAAGTCGCCTCTCCTCCGACTTATCATCAGCTTTCTTGGACGTAACTTGTGCCAGATAAACTTGACATCCTTTCTCAATATACTTTTGGGTCTTCGTGCATGATATGATATTCAACTTACTTCTGTTGTCGCAGTTATCACCTCGGATTATCAACACCTCATTTCCATAAGGAATACGAACAACCTTCTCATCATAAACGATTAACACATGGTACTTCGCCAACCAATCCATACTAATGATGACATCAAAACTACCAAGCTCTACGGGCATTAGATCTATGTTGAACGGATAACCTAATAATCCTAACGTGCAACCTCTAAGAACAATATTTGTTTCTGAAATTCTTCCATCGGCAAGTTCTACGGCATAACTAGTGTCTAAAGTGGTTGGTGTAACATCAAGCAAAGCACTAAAGGTAGTCGACACAAAACTTCTATCGGCACCCGAATCGAATAACATAGAAGCATAACAGTTATTGAGAAGAAACGTACCCGTGACAACGTTGGAATCAGGGTTTGTTCCTCCTCCACCAATGGCGTAAGCTCTCGCCGTAGTTTCGTTACCTCCAGTCTGGTTTCCAGTCTTGTTTCCATTCTTGTTTCTTGTCTGGTTTCCACGGTTCTGATTCCTCAACTTAGGACAATCCTTCCTGAAATGTCCTGGTCTTCCACACTCATAACAAATAATACCCTGCTGATTTCCAACTGGAGCCCTCTGAGTGTTTGGAGCAATAGCAGCCCTACAATCCCTAGTCTGATGTCCAACCTTCTTACAGTTTCCACACCTCATAGTACACAACCCTTCATGGTGCAACCTGCACTTATTGCAGTAGGGTAGTGGCCCAGCATATCCCCTTCTTTCGTTGTTCCCAGCCGTATAAGCTCTGGCCACATTCTGCCCACTAGTATTTTGCCTCTTGAACGGCGGTTGCTGTCCACGGTTATCCCTTAGGTTACTCTCCATCCTCCTCTTATTCTCAGCACTCCTTGCAGCATAACCCTGGAGCTTCTTATCCATTAATTGGTTAGCAATGCGTATAGCATCTTGGAGTCTGGCTGGATTCGCAGCAATCACATTCCCTTGAATGTTGTCCGGTAAACCTCCAATAAACCTTTCCACTCTGTCTTCTTCATCAGGGACCATTCTAGTACATAACAAAATCAACTCCTGAAACCTTTGAGTGTAAGCAGTCAAGTCGTTTCCTTTCACGGTCAGATTCCATAATTCAGTCTCCATCTTCTAGATTTCATTCCTTGGATAGTACACTTATGTCATCAACTTTATCAATTCAACCTAATTCATTTCATATGCCGCATCAACACCAATGGTTCTTTTATGAGAGTTCCACCAGGTCAAAGCACTGTCCTGAAGTGTGCATGTAGCATATTTCACTTGGTACTTTGATGGACAATTATTGATATTAAACACAGTCTCCATTTTCTTAAACCAGTGGGTCAATCCGACAATGCCTTCAGTTCCTGAGAAATTATGTGGCTTGCATTTCAAGAAATCTTGGAAAGTGCACTCTTGAGCCACTGGCATGAAACCTCTATAGTTCATACCATGATTCCCATTTCTATTTCCATTTCCCTTTTCTCCATTCCCTCCATTTCTATTTCCTCCATTTCCATTTCCTTCGTTCTCGCCTTCTTGTTCATCCACATTCTCATTCAGGGGTTCAAGGGTCCTTGCGGCTTCACGAGCCTCCATCTGTTCAGCTACTCGGCGGTTAACCAATTCTTCAAACTCCTCACGAGTCATGGACACTCCAGATCAGGTGTTAGGCATCTTCCTACAACATATCAACATAACACTCGATGAGATTTCTAGGTAATGCGAGATCACTAACGGTATTAAATAAAATTTATGGTTAATCACATAGAAAATACATGATCAAAATATATATTCACAGAAATCCTATAATGCATGACGCAAGAGCACAAGTAAATCAAATCATGAAATCATATCATAGATAAATATCAATTTCATATCATCGAACATTAATGATTACATCACAACATTTCAAAATACAGAAAATACGAGTTCTAACACTACGGTCATCACTAAACTCTACTACTAAATGCTGCAATACTAATGAACATCTCTAAGAATGGTAGCCCATGTGCTTCTTAGCATACGCCTTAAGTCTGCCGACCCTCACTCGATCATAAAATTGAAGTCATCGCATCTGCCTCAACTCTCTCTGCATACATAACATGCCTCGCTGGAGTCGGTCAACTCTCTGACTCTCAACACTCATGGTGCCTCTAAGCCTTATGTTATCCCTCTCTAACTCAACAATCCTCTTTGTCGAAGCAATAACTGCCAACTCAATCCTAACCATCCTATGTCCCTGCTCTCTCAGAACTCCCTCAATAGCCTGTATACGATAGACGGGGATAGCCTGAGTGTGATCATGGAACCTCTGAACCAAATCTCCCAATGTCTCATATGTAACCTCTACTGCTCCCTCCTGAGCCAGCTCAGGAATATCCTTTGGCATCACACGATGCGTAACCCTCTAAACTCTGACCTCAACTAGGTCTCTCACACCCGTCTCTATCTTATCTCAATCAATAGCCTCAACTACAACTCTAGCATCAATCCCTCTATCCTTAAGAGCATTTGTGTAAGCAATACACTCGTCAATCTCTGCCTGAATCTCTGGATCAGTATCCTACTCTAAGTGAGGCTCATTACTAACCCTGACAATAACATCATCCCTCAAACTAATCTTTCTATGATCAACCTCTATATCTGCCAGATAACCAGAATCCTTAACTCTCTTAGGCGATGGTATCAAATCAGCACGGACAGGAGATAAAGCTCCAGATACAAGTGATAATACAGGTACATATGTCATAGGGGACCTATGTCTCTTACGAGATGGCCACGTAGAAGTACTCGGTAAATCTGGTGAAGAATGATCTGACAATAGGTGTCTCGAAGAAGAATCAAATGAAGCATCCAAATGAAAATCTGATGATGCCTCTGATGATGAATCGGAAGAAGAATGATTGGCAAAATGTATCATAGCAAGACAATGAGTGGGTAACGGTCCAACCCTCTTCCTCGCAGTAATCATGTGCATCGGCCCATTAAGATGGTAGCGGTAAGGTCGACCATAAGGAATAGGCTGTCCAGGTGATAGAGTCATAACCTGACGACAAGGTATGATAGGTGATCTCTGGGTAGAAGAGGTAATCTTAGTAAAAGGCGTATCATGGGTAGGTGATGGTGGTGTATCACTGTTTGTGGTGTCATCATCCGACGATAAAAATTGTAAGATAGCTGGTAATGGTGGTATATGGTCTGATGATGGATCTTCAGATGGATTAGACTCTGAATCAGATGCAGGTGAGTAATCAGGAGAAGTTGGTGTATAGTATGGGGATGGTGGTATAGTAGGTGCTATGATAGGTGTCTCTGTGGGTATCGTTGGTGTGTCAGTCTGAGTAGCAGGTGGAGTAATCACTGGTGTGGTGTCAGGAATAGTATTAGGGATAGTACCGAACAAGATCACTCGTCCAGCAGGTGTCCCCACGCTATCTTCTGATGAATCCGAAGAAATCGAGATAACTGAAATAGCCATAACCTAAACAGGCAAAGTTCATATAAATCATCTTTATATCAACCATGCATGATGCAAAAATATAAATGGGTGAATAGGTAACTAGATGAATGCAAAATGAATGAATGAATGAGTCATTGAGCACGTCATGATAGGATGAAATGAGAAACACTTAGAAATATTAGCTATACTTAGTATTTAATACGTATATATTATTTACGTAGCACTTAGTTATGTATACGTACTATGTAAGTGTGAGCATAATTCACTTGATACTTCGGTGGACAATACTGATATTGAACACTTCTCCATCCTTCTCAAACCAGCGGTCAATCCAACAACACTCAGTTCCTAAAATATGTGGGCTTCACTTCAAGAATCTTGAAAGTGCACTCTCTAGCCACTGGCATGAAACCTCTCCAAAGTTCAAACCATGATTCCGCCATTTCTGTGGTCCATATTCCTTCCATTTCGTTTTCTCCGTTTCCTCAATTCCATTTCCTCCATTCCATTCCTTCTATCTCTAGCTTATTGTTCAAACCCCATTCTCATTCATGTTCAAGGGTCCTACTTGCGGCTTACAAACGAGCCCTCATCTCTTCAGCTACTCGAACGGGTAACCAATTCATCAAAAATTCCTCACTGCGTCATGGACGCTCCAGATCGGGTGTTAGGCATCTTCCTACAACATATTCTACATAACACCGATGAAGATTTTTGAGTGATGACATGGTTCCAAAATATAGGATTAACAAATCCCTAATAACTAGCTACTACTAGGTGTTATAGGTCCACACTAAGATACTCTAGGAATAATCTAAGAACGGTAGCCCAAACGCCTCTTGGCACAAGCCTCAAGCCTAGCAATTCTCATACGATCATAAAATCTGAAACGTCGAATCTGTCTCATCTCCCTCTGAACACGCAACTCCCTACGCTGTGACCGGGCAACTCTCTGACTTGCAACATCCATCATGTCTCTAAGTCTCATATTATCCCGCTCCAGCTCTCGGATCCTCTTTGACATATCAGCACTTTGTTGTCCTTTCGCTACGATCATGTGTCCTCGATCCCTCTGGACACTCTCAATAACCTGAACACGACGAACTGGGATCTATTCAGTATGATCATGAAACCTCTGAACTAAATCTCCCAATGTCTCATATGTGACCTCTACAACTCCCTCCTGAGAAGGTTCAAGAATATCCTTAACTACCACTGGGTAAGTAACTCTATCCACTCTAACCTTAACTGGGCCTCTCATACTTGTCTCAATCTCCTCTCGATCAATAGCCTCAACTACTACCCTAGCATCAATCCCTTTATCTCTAAGAGCATCCGCATAAGTGATACACTCGTTAATCTCTGCCTGAATCTCAAGGTCAATATCAATCCCATCACTCCTCATAACATCAACATCCATCTCTAAATGAGTGCCTCTATGCCTAGATGACCCAGAACTCTCATCCTCAAAGTCAACTCCCAATCCAGCCTCTCTAGGTACATATGGCTCAAAATTATCCTCCGAACAACCCTCTAAATCCGTAGCTATCTCAGGACTCCTAATCCTCTTAGGTGATGGTAAAAGATCAGCACGTGCATAAGACAATGCTCCAAGGGTAGGTGAAGATAATGGTACAGATGCAGCAGAGGATCTACTCCTCTTGCGAGAAGGGCTCGCAAAAGAAGAATCATAAGATGGTCTCTCAGAAATAGCAGCAGATGAACGATGAATACTCGGTACCAATGAACATGAATGATGACTAGGTCTCATACCCGATGATGGTGTGGCTGATGAATGATTAGAAAATGAACGACTAGACTCGGAATCAGATAAAGCATCCGCAGAAGAATCCGAAAAAGTCTCTGATGGTGAACTCGATAAGGAATCCCTCGAAGAATCCTTCGAAGAAAAATGATATGAAGAAGAGTAATCAACTGAATGTCTTACAGCGAGACGATGAGTGGGTAACGGTCCAACCCTCTTCCTCGTAGTCATCATGTGTATCGTCCCATTTAGATGGTAGCGGAACGGTCGACCATGAGGAATAGGCTGCTCAAGTGCAAGAACCATGAATTGACGTCGAAGTGCACCAGATGCTACAGGTGATCTCTGAGTAGAAAGGGTAGTCTCAGTGAATGATGTACCATGGGTAGGTGATGGTAGTGTATAAGGTGTATCACTATCTGAAGAATTATCGATCGATGAAAGAAATGGTGAAGTAGCTAGTAGTGGTGGTATATGATCTGATGACGGATCCTCAGATGGATCAAACTCCGTATCAGATACGGGTGAATAATCAGGTGATGCGGGTGTATAATCGGGTGATGGTGGTATAGTAGGTGAAATAGTAGGTATTGGTGTGGTATCAATATGGGTAGTAGGTGGAGTAATCACTGGTGTGGTGTCAGGAATAGTAGTAGGGATAGTACCGAACAAGATCACTCGTCCAGCAGGTGTCCCCACGCTATCCTCTGATGAATCCGAAGAAATCGAGATAACTGAAATAGCCATAACCTGCACAAGCAAAGTTCATATAAATCATCTTTATATCAACCATGCATGATGCAAAAATATGAATGGGTGAATGGGTAACTGGATGAATGCAAAATGAATGAATGAATGAGTCATCGAGCACGTCATGATAGGATGAAATAAGAAATACTTAGAAATATTAGATATACTTAGTATTTAATACGTATATATTATTTACGTAGTACTTAGTTATGTATACGTACTATGTAAGGTCACGTAAGGCACATAATCACGTAGGATCACATACTGGTTATAGTCCAGACCTAGTTTATACTACCTGGTTCTCTATAACCTTGGCTCTGATACCAATCTGTCACACCCCCAGACAGGGCCTGGACGGAATACGTGTCCGGAGGCGTGACTTTATTGAGCATCTCAAGTACAAAGCATAAAGAACGACCTCTAAGGGTACGTTTTGAAAAATAAACACCGTTGCAAAGTTTTAAAATAATAATAATAATAAGTTTTACATCGATTAAATTTAAAAGATTCAAAGTTAAAATGCGGAAGCTTAAATAAGTTCAACAACGGTATTTAAAGACATAGATAAATCTCTGATAATCCGGTACTGGCAAATAGACTTCACATAAGTCAATCAACAGCATCCATGCTAAGCACCTAAGAAAAACATGCTTAAAACGTCAACATAAAGTTGAGTGAATTCATAGGTTTAGTTCAAACGTTATTATAGTGGACCACAAGATATCAACATGTATGCGACAGTTATAACAAATACAACTTCACATAAAAAGGTATTTACGTTGCACTAAGCTCATGACACTGAAGCTAATAACGCATGTTAGCATGTACATTGCTATAAGTCTTTGTGTGCCCTTCTAGGTGTCCGACCAAAGATAACCTAACCAGTACGACATGACATATATCCGTTTATCGGGCGCCCCGTGGGTAGTGAGTGCTACTCACCTAGATAGGGATAACTAGTCCCAATAGATCTATTAATTCATTCGTGCTCCCTCGACTGGTCCTCCAGTCAAGAGTTTGACAGTTCATGATAGTTCGGGTAGTAGTGGTCTAAGAGCTACTTTGGCAACACGTAAACAGGGAAAATCTCACGTAAAGTACTTGTGTCCAGTTTTAAAAACAAGCAATGTTTCTCACCCTATGTTATAAAAACTTTATTCAAAATGAGTAAAAGAGTGGGGCTATGAACTCACCTTATACAGGTAGTGGGTCAAAAGGAATCAATCAAGTGAAAATGAATCTTACGGTTCTAGTGACAACTTATCATATAGTTGTCGTTTAAGAATGATGTACAACGAATAACGCTTAACGCAAGAAATGATCATCCGAGCACGAGTAGACACAGCGTATCCCTTTTTAAAATGTACTTTCGAAAGTTATAAGTTTTGACAAGTCTCGACACTTCAAAACATCTTAGAAATTATTTTGTCTTTTAGTGTATTTCATCTTTTAGTGTATTTTGTCTTTTAGTACATTTCGTCTTTTAGTGTATTTTCATCTTTTAGGGTATTTTTTTATACATATTTTAGTGTTGGTTACTTAATTTAAATTCTGTATATTGCTTTGTCAATGTACGGTTTTATAAGTATTTTACTAAAGTATGCAATTTATAAAAATCTTGGCATGACCCGTGTGTTTACACGTTTTCAAAGTCGTAGACTTATTAAAAAACCCTCTTTCAAATGTCACTTTTAAGAGCCACTTTTCATAATGTAGACAAATTTATTTATCGACATAGAATCCAGTTATTTTTTGTAACGTTTGACGTTTAAAAACATAATTAACGTAAAACATAACTTAATCACACACTATTTTAAAATAAGTAGAACTCAAGAACTTATCCAAGAAGCTACAGCATAGCTTTTACGTCTTGTGTTTTGCATAGTATGTTGGGCTTGGCCCGTTAAGTCGAAAATATAGTTTTACTTACCCATTTAATCCGATAAGCATGATATTAGTAATAAATACTGTGACCCTCGAGATAAGCTTTCAATATAGCTCACAATAAGTCAAGTATATAACCCAAACATATAAGCCTCAAAAATAATCATCATGGGTTGGGTTTGTTGTGGGGACGTAGCTTTGAGCCCTAATATACTATAGCGAGCTGCATTTATTAGGCCCTGAATAAGTTTATCATTTGTCCTTTCACAAAAAGCGTGAAAATAAGCTAACAAAATATTTGTCAAAACAAATAAGCTAAACAATAAATCTTTCTTTGTTTCTAGATTTGCGGCCGAAACCATATATAGCCCTAATAACAGCTCTCAAATATAACTTAATAAGCTTTCATAAGCTTGTTAAACATAAGAGAAAAAAATGAACTATAGCATATATCATGTTTTTTACACGAAAATAACCACGGATCACAAAACTAGATTTCATGATATTTGGTTGTATAGGTATTTCAGATAATACTTATTACCTCTATTCACTGATTCCCTTTAGGGTTTATGTTAGGTTTTTAAACTTTATTTTTTTCAACAGATATGAATTGTAAACTATTATGTATGCATCATAAGAAGTATTGAAAAGTACATGTTATTTGAGAATTGAAGACTTACCAAAAATTAGAGATTGGATGGTGACAAAGATTAATTAAACAACCAAAATGTTGTTTAACAAATAACACCGGATGATACAATAGTGAGTCAACCCTTCAATGAAGATTCTTGTCACAAGAGTGTTTGTTGGAGTTCGCTAAAGATGAAGAAGAATATATGGAATTTGTATGTATGTTTGTGATGTTTTTGTGGTGGGGTTTAAGGGAACAAAGGAGAGAAGAGAAACAACTCGCAGAATGCCAAGTTGTGTTGTTATAATGAACAAATGAATATAAGATGGATTATATAACCCAATGTTTACTTCACACACTAATAGTGTGTGTGTGTACCAAAAATGAGACAAGGAAGGGGAGGGGGACCAAAATGATCCTCAAATCACAAGGTTGCTAGTACTAGTCCCATTTCCATAAACCATGCAAGCTTGTCTAGGAATATTACTCAAAATTTTGGCATCCGAGAGGGTGCAAGGGGTGTTTGTTCAACGGTATAACAAGGCAAGGGGGGACCAAAATGGTCTCCAAGTTTCTAGGGAACTAGTGCTAGTTGATGAATTAATTTCTAAGCATGCATTCACAACAAAGTGTAGTTAAGTTTCCACGGATCACGTAAATAACGAGACGAGTAACGGCATCAGAAAAATTACAAAATTTTATATAATGCTTTGAAACATAAAAACGCGGCTATCGCCAAAATACTACAACGTTTGGTGCCCCGGTTTGCTCCCGGTGATGATTCTCAGATAATAACGAGACAACTTCCCAGTTAAACGGTAAAGCTAACGAAACATTTAAAAATTCAAATTACTATGCGGAAACGGCTAACTTATTGAACGGAAATTCTCGGGTTTTTACAGAAACAAGCTCTGGGGGAGAAGCCTTTAGCCACAGAATCTCAGCATCCCGCTCAGCCTCTACAACGGTAGCCTGGTTCAAGGCAGAGATGAGTCGGGCAACATCAGCGTTGAGCTGGCCAAGATTTTTCATCAAGAACTTGATTTTTTTCTTCCGTTTTTTCCCTTTGAACTTAGACTTGGCAAAAGCAGCATCGGAGATAGAAAGCTTGCCATTAAGATCGGCAACTTGCTTCTGGAAGCCAGAAATCTGAGCCTCTAGCCCCGAAAAACTAGCACACCTCTCCTCAAGATTTTTCAACCTAGAATCATGTAACAACCCACAATTTCAAGTCATTTAACGTCAATAAACTCAAACTATTTACTTTGAACTTTTACGCATTTACTTTTAATTTCAACCATTAAGTTAAATTGCGTAAACTGAAAATCAACAATTAACGTAAACCGACATTAAATAAATAGAAGTTTACATCAAGCAAGTGTTATATAATTATTACGAAGATATTTTATAACTTTTTATATTTTATTTTTATACGTTACGTAAAATTTTTACGTTTCACGTTTTGAACTTTCATGCATGCATGTAAACTATACCACCTTTCTATACTTAACCAAATACCCACAATTATACCCAATACCCAAAAATTAGATAATTCTTACACACAAACCCAACCATGG
>BQNB010045768.1:0-17500 GCA_026074375.1 Tanacetum coccineum | reverse complement strand
ATATACTATGTCGGATTTTACTAGGTTATCTTGGTCAGATACCTTTAGGGCAATTAATTCTTGTTTGGCATATAATATGCTTCCTTTTAATTGAGCTTCAGTATCAGGAGCTTAGTGCAACAGTAAATACTTTTTATGTGGAGTTATATCTGTTATAACTGTCACATGCGTACTGTGAACTTGTGGTCCACTTTTAACACTAAATTCAAACCTATGAATTCAATAACTTTATGTTGACATTTTAGCATGTTTTTCTCAGGTGCTTAGCTATGGATGTATTTGCTTGCTTTATGGTGTTGCCTTGCATTGGACCAATTTTCAAGAATTATTATTATCTCTATTAACATCGTTGTCAAACTTTAAAACATTTTATTCGCTTCCTCATATTATCTTTGAACTTATGTAAAACCTTAACTATTTTAAATTAATGCAACGATGTTGGATTTTCAAACGTACCCTTAGAGGTCGTTCTTTGTATCTTGTGTGATGTATATTATGATGTCACGCCCCCAGACACGTGTTTCCGTCTAGGCCCCATCTGGGGGTGTGACAGTAATGATTAGTGTATGCCAAACCTCCTTGGCAGTTTTACACATAAAACCCCGTGTATACTCTTTACGTGGTAGGGTGTTGTAAAGAGTCATCTTGGCTTCATTGTTCTTGCCAAGTAGCTTCTTTTGATCATCCTTGAGAATCTCGTACGGCGTCTCCTTCATTAACTTTTTTTCTTCGTCTTCAACTTCGAAGTAGAAATCGTCGTTTTGTATGACTTACCATAAGTCAATGTCTTTGGACTTGACATAAGTCTCAAAGCGGGCTTTCCAAAAGCAAAACCCATTTGGTTCTATCAAAGGTGGTCTTTGTATAGAACACCCCTCGATGTAGTTCTCTTGAGCCATGGATCTTTACTTAACTTTTTAAAAAGTTGAAGCTAGGATTTCTAATTTTTAAATGATGCGGTCGTCGTAGGACTTCTTCACGAAGTTTTACATCTCCCTAGGCAGAGCACCTAATCGTTGTAGTAGTAGTATAGGCAAGACTCGGGGGTTGTTATCGTTCACTCGAGTAATAGGTTAGGAAGGTTTGATCACGGTCTAACAGAATTCTAAGGGTTGAGAGAAGATTATTTTTGTGTTTTTATGTTTATAGGAAAGCAGGTAAAATCATATATTTGAGAGGAGGTTTGGTTTTAACTATTAAACTAAATAACACCTACGCTAATGGTGATAACAATAAGATAAAAGACTGTGTTTATTTAATCATGTATTTATAACAACCCAAGAATTTTCATCAAATGCAAAACCTATTTTACTATTATCATAATTGTACGGGGAAATTTTTCGCTTTATTACATTACTTATATATCTCAGTATGTCATAACTAAAGTAGACGAGCTCACGCAACCTATCTGTGACCATTCTGTCTTCATATATGTAAAGCAAACATCACAATATGTAAAGTCAATATCATCATATCCTTATTACAAAGTACATTATTCCTATAATGTATCATTCGCAACGTTATATCAAAACGGGCTTTAAACCGTTATCGTATACCTCTAAACCCTAATTCCATGAAGGGTTAATATCTAAAGTGAATGTACAAGCTACTAAAGCATATATACAAGTAATATAACATTTCATTTGAAATATAAACTCCCTCCAAGTCAAGTACAAGTTTTCAAAGCACAATGTACAAGTCATTAAGCATGATCTCCAAAATAGCCGTTTTACCTCCGTTTTCATTCTAATTTCTTCATCACCACTTTTGTACAAGCTACTACACCCAATATACAATATGTAAACCCTAATTATTCCATTCATAAGCTTTCATATCTATTTCTACATTCAAAACCCTAATTTAAAACCCTAAACCCTAACCCGAGCTAAATAGTAAACCCTAGCCCGTTTATCGATTTTTATCCATTATAAACCCAAACCAACATTCAAATAAGTTTTAATAACTTATTTTACAACCATAACAATCATATACCATCACTATTTCATAATCTCATTTCATTTATACAAGAATCAAATCCGAGAAACCCTAAATGAACCCTAAATGATCATTCGACCCGTTTTCTTGTTTTTAACCATTTCAATCTCAAATAAGTAATCAAGAGCCATTGTAAACTCATAAAATGAGTTTACAATTCATTATACATCATTAACTTGGCAATGTGCAAGAAATCAAAGCCTAGAAAACCCTAACGAATCCAATATAAACCCTAATATAACCCGCGGCTTGTTTATTTCATTTCGACCCATTTTAGCATAAACCACTAATCAAATCTCATTAGTAATCCATTATATACTACCTAGGATCAATAATCTATCAATCTTGGTCCAATGTACACGAATTATAAGCAAAGAAAGTCAAGAAAACCCTAAACCATACCAAATGGAACTCGTGACCTCATTTCATCATTTTTAACCCATTTTAACCCAAACCAATTGCTAAATCCTAATGACACTTCTTATTACAGACCTTGAGAACATTTTCCAACCATCCATGATCAATATACACGAAATATAAGTAAGAAAACTTGTAAAAACCCTTGTCGAGCTCAAAACAGACCCGCACCCTTTCTTTACCTTCTTTGACCCATTTAAGACCCATCCATGTGCAAGATATTTACATGAACTCCTTCTAGAAACCTTGGAGCAGCTTACTCAGCTACTTAGACCATTTCTTGGTTAAAAATGAAGGCACATGGCCTCCTTTTTCCTCTATGCAGCCGCGACAAGCTCCAAAACCATCCAACACATTCAAGCTATAATCCAGACCTCCACACTTGATCATATAGCTGATACACATCATATAATAGACCCTCCAAATGTCCAACATAAGATCATAAAAGAAACCTTAAGCCCTAAGTGTTTTCAACTATAAATAGAACCCTAAATCTCTCATTTCAACTCATCCCCCACTTCTTCTTTCTATAACCCAATTGAGCAAACATTATATGCTCCATATGATCCGAGGATCATCTAAGAAGATCATTCAAGCAAAGCTTTGAAGATTTGAAGCCCCGTGAACAAGATACAAGGCGTACGAGTGGAAATACTACCCGAAACGACCCATTTCCACCATTTTTGCTCCTTGAAGCTCAAACCCAGGTTCTGGATATTCTACTTCTGCCCCTACACTCTTATAATGTTCATATGATCCTAAATAAACTCTTGTTAAAGTTTCATAACTCAATCCATGCTCATTTTCCATTTTGATCCAAAACTGTACACCCCTAAACCCCGTATTATAATGTATTTTTCTTAAAACTAAGTGTTATAAATGATTAAAATGATAGTATCATCTATCCTAGCAATGCTTAACTATATTAAAATAACCACTTTTATTGTGATTATTGAAGAATTTGAACATAAAACCCGCGCGTTAACAGTTTGATAACCCTAATATGACCGTTGTTGCTTCCTACTAAACTAATCGTTATTTTTAAACTTGCGTTGCCGTTAAATATAAGTATTTATATTTTATTATAACTTAGAAATGTCTATTGAAATGTTAAAATAAGCTTGCATGGCAATTTGGAACATTTTTTGTAAATAGTTATCCATACAAGGGGTATATATCAAACTTTATCCTTGAAACTTATAACGAAAGGTGACATGAATAAGTCCCATTTTATCAAAAGTTATTGAACTATAGGGGTCTATATGTCAACTTTTTCAAATTATAAGGTTTACCCTTGGAATAACTTTTAAACTTGAAGGAAAACCAAACACGTAAAAGTGCAAACTCCGAGTGTAAATTTAACCACTTTACAAACCCAAATGGTCTAAAATGTAACTATTTGAAATAGAATAAAAACAAGTTCAAAACCTTACAATACATAACTTTAATTAACGACTTTCTCGTGCCTTAACATAATCCAATATTGATCATACGCTTAAAACCGATTATATCATATCACAATACTAGGGAGCTTGTTATCCCAAAAGCTTAATCCATTTCACAACAATAAGCTATACCAATAAGCAAAATAGTAGAAAAGAGAAGAGAGAAAAGTTGGAAGATTAATTATAAGAGAAAACTAGAGATTGGAAAGAAATTACACACACACACAAACCAAATGGCAAATGGAACCCACACCCTCTCCATGTGTGGAGAGGTTTTCATATTTCAAACCCTTGAGCATAAAGGCATGTGGGCTTTTCTACATTGGCCGTGCTTGGCCCAAACCTTGGGCTAGAGGCCCGAAACACGAGACAATTATTAGATTCACAAACCAAGCCCTTTGACCCGACTAGGCCTATGTACTTTAACAAGACTAATTTTGACTAATAAGACCGATAACATTCTTGTTCGACTTATATAAAATTAAGGCTAACAATCTCCCCCAATGTTGAGGTCTCTTTCTTCAAACTCCTCCGTACTACCGATGACGTTGAAGATATGACTTTTGACGTTTATGTTTTGCCTTGTTTTGGTCTTGTCTTGTTTGTAATGGCTTTGTTCATTCATGCTTTGTGATCTTTGATCTTGGAGCCTTTGTACCTTTCTTAAGTTCTTGAGATCGTTATCTTGCATCATCTCCTTGACTTGAATCATCTTGATTTGACTTTCTTGATCAACTTGTGCTCTTGACCAACATGCTCATACTTGTTACATTCTTGTTTGACATATAAGATTATAAGTCTAACAATCTTCCCCAAATTGATGATTCTTTATTTGAATTGAGGCTCTTTGATAGTGGGAAAGATTAGAGTCAACTATCTTGATGTTGAACGATTGACTTTGAAAGCTTGAGTATGAGCATAGGTTTATGAATCCGACTCGTTGGAAGTGAGGCTGCAACACCGTCGTCTAATCCTGAAATAAGACAGTTAGCAATAAAAAGATGAATATGGCCTTTGTTATGCATCTTGACTTGTTCGGTTGCATTAACCTCACGGTTTAACCCTGATTATAGTATAAATACTATACATGTGATCAGGTAGATTCATAAGAATCTCCTTGGACAGGGTTTCCAGCATCAAAGCGTAGATCTTCTAAACACAGATGTATTAGAGTCACATGCTTGCTATTTCTCATTACCGAACGTCTCCAAAGCAGACAACACAGCAGAGTGAATTTCAGGATATGTTACTATCATTTCAGATTAAAGTCGTCAATTCATTTTACTGACCAAAATTGTTATCCATTTTATCACAAGCTCGCTTCATGTAGAATCTGCAAAGTCACCTACCAAGACTTTTTTTGATAGTTGGCACAAGCAGATTCCATCTCACTGTGAATACTTAAGTAACACTCAGATGTTCTAGGCAAGATCTCAAAGATACAAGCCGTAGGACTCTTTGGTTACAACATGTTAACTTTATGGTGTTCAACAAGTGTATTTTGAACATTGGTGTCCTAGATGAGAATTATATCTTTGAATCTCTCTTCACTAGACTCGAGTGGCAATTTGGGTTTTATTTTTGTAATCGGAGCGGAGGGCATGGAGCAGACTGCCCACCTATTCAAATATCAACAATCTCGGATTGAGATGTTCAATAGATTAACGTGGTATCTCCGTGACAAATGAAGATACCAATGATTCTTTTGAGAGAAACCCGAATGGCTTAGAAGGGTTGTGCATTGCAATCCTCTGGGTCCCAAGATGTCTTCTAATATCAACACATCAATCTTTGTGATTTAATAGATTATGGTATTTGACCCGTTTTCTGCGCTAAGGTGTAAGAGGGCTTCTTTCTTTCATCCTTTAATCCATACATTTCTTTTTAAAATTCTACAACCCCTTCAAAGCTTACAAGTACGACATTATAAAGCACCTTGTTGTGATTGTTCCAGTGTTTAGCTCAATCTTAGACCTGCATTCTTTTCCTTATACACCTTCCCCCCCCCCTTCTCCAAATCATACCAAAGGACTGCTATTTTCTAACTATGGAGTGTCCATTGGGTATGATCCCTACCGGTTCTTCTGGTTTTGATCGTAGGACTTATACCTAAAAATACCTAAACCACCTTAAGACTTTCAGAATCATCGTTAAAATTAATAGTTTGTTGGGTTGAGATCGAACCATAAAACCATTTTCGACATTGTTATTTTCCAAATACTACTCTCCCCCCTACAACAGTGCTCCGAGATCAGAAATTTTTAGCACATGAAGGAAAAAGTGTCACGTATGATCTTAAAGAACACATTCGTCGTATTAACCTATTTTAATTCACAAATTTCTCCCCTTATTTTAAATAATAAAACACTTATATTTAAAATACCCTTTGATTAAAAATTTGACATGATAAATTCCATGGGAAGAGAAAATTATACATGATAATAGCATGAAATTCACATTCCGTAATTTCTCCCTTCAACAGTATACAAGTGGTATACCAATAATTTAATAAAAACCTGACATTGGAATGAAAAATTGATAAGACACCCACAAAATGTTGAATACGAGATGAATGTCCTTAGTGAGACAATGTATGAGTTATAATTGACAATATAAATTTTCCCATGCCACATTTTAAATTCACCAAATGTGTTTGGAGATATACATAAAATTGACAATTTTAAAGAGATGTACGGTTACATCTTTGTACCCAACACAATAAAAAGGCATTGTTTTAAAAAGCTCCCCCTGCATAAAATATATTCGAGGAAAGGAGTGTTGAACACACAATTTATAACAAAATACTATTTTTTATTGAAAAATACCACCAAATTATATTGTAATACAGTTGACATTGAAAAGTTTCTTTATTGAAAAATAGGTTTATCAAACGATATTAAGAAACAATATTAAAAACTCTCTCTTCTATTTTAGAGATAACGCACTGAGCGAACACTTCCTGTGACTTCCGAGACCGAGTATGTACTTGAAAATAACATAAGTCATAAAGAAAAATTATAAAATGACTATGTTTTGAAAGCTTTTGAAACTCTCGCTCGGAACTTCATTTACACGCCCGTGTCGATGTAATAATCAACATTTCAAGGTACGTAAAAGTGATCTATTCCAAGAGACAATGTCGAGAGGATTCTTTTTGGTATTTTTGAAAATTTTTGATTTTAATATTTTGTTTTTCTAGTTTTAAATTTGCTATTTTTCTTTTTTGTTGTTTTTATATTTTTAGTATTTTCTTTTTTCAAAAATTATTATAAATAAAAAATAAAGAGAGAATTAAAATAATTAACAGATTGATTGTAATTATGTGATCAAGCAGATTCAATTGCCAGCACCTCCATTCATTGGAGTCAAACATCTCATAACCCAGTTGTCTGACAAGACATAAACCTATCTTCCAGATACAGCTTTAGTAAACAAGTCAGCTACTGGTTATCAGTTCCGAACAAAAATAATCACCAATACCCTTTCAACCTGTTCCTTTATGAAGTGAATCTGACATCGATGTGCTTGTTTACGAGAATGCCTTGACCATGGATTGCAACGAGATGGTCTATGGCTTGCCTTTGAGTCACAATAAATAGTATTTTACAAAGTGAACCATAACCTTATGAAGCTAGTTCCTCATCCATAGAACTGTGCGCAGCAGCGCAGATAAGAGAACATACTTCCGGCTCTGCTGAAGACATTGAAGTAGCAGTCCTACTTTTTGATTACACTGACTAACTTATCACCACCTAGAAATTGTAATGGCCCACCAGATGTTGCTTTTTATACTTGAATCGAGACAGCCCGAGCCCGCGTTTGATTCCGAATCTGAAAAAAGGCAGTTAGTTCGAAACCAAGTTGTCTACGGATAACATAGAACCCATGTTAAAGGATCTATAAGTACGAAAGATCCCGTTTAAACCGGCATGAGATGTTTCTCAGATCGTTTCCGCTTGATAGCGAGCACAATAACATGTTGCAGTGTAACAGTACTGGTCGTACTTGTCTGTTAGGTAACATGATGCTACCGTCCATACATACGATATTTCATTTGGTCTACCGGCGTACCACTCAAGTCCCCCCCCCCCCCCCCGCACCCCAAGCATCAAGGTGTGTTGTTAGCCATTGGAGTACCAAACGCTATCAGCAATGAGGTCATACATGCTTTTTAAGTATCTCTTGAAGCATACTTAGCTTGGTTTTATAAAGATACCAACGAGGGGAATGGTGTATCTGAATTCCTAAAAAAGAATTTCAAGCTCCCCCATCATAACATATCAAACTTGCTGTGCATTGTTTTCCAAATCGTTGAAAGTATTTTTTGGGTTCCGTGAACCAAAAATTATGTCCATCAACGTAAATTTTGCACAAGCATTATGTTCTTCCCCCCCAAGTTTAGATATGAACAGAGTTGGATCAATAAACCTTTTGGATAATCCCCGTTTGGATACCAAGAAGTGGAGAGTTCAACATCCCACGCTCTTTGTGCTTGTTTGAGACCATATAATGCTTCTTGAACGTAAACTTTTGTCAGGATGAAATGGGTTCAAACAAATCGCATCTGGTTGGTTTACGTACAAACTTCTCTTTTTAGAGGTCCGTAAAGAAAATGCTGTTTTAAAAAAAACGTCCATTTGGATACACTTAAATGAATTATGTGCAGCAACGCAATGAACAATCGTACAGCTTCCAACCGAGCAACAGTGCAAAATGACTCTTCGAAATCAATTTCCTTCTTTTGAGCAAAATCCCTTAGCCCAAAGACAGATTGTTGCGAAATGATAGTATTTTCCTCATCACGTTTGTTTTTCAGAGCCATTTAAGTTAAAGACTTTCTTTTGCAAAGTGTCTGACGACTAATTCCCATACATCTAATCGATCAAACTGATGAAGTTCTTCCTGCATCGCTTTAATCCATGCAGAATTAGCTATGGCTTCTTTGATGTTCTTTGGTGACGGTTTGACTCACGGTAAGTGCGAGACATACACATACTCGCCATCAGTTTTCTTGCAGACGTCTTATTCTCTATTCAGACGGATTTCCAATTGACATGATCTAATGGATGATCTTTGTCTTAACTTGTGCGAAGGATTGTGTTGATAGAACGTATGCATGGATTTTACGTATCAACATTCGAGACGATGGCTCCCCTTAGTGTCTTGTACCGTTACCTGAAGATGTATGATAAAATGTCATAACGTCGTAATTTTTTTTGTTCATTTTCTGTATTTGTTTCTTCTCTGCTTGAATAATGTCTCGGATAGTGCAGTGACATTGGTACTTGTTGGAGTATTAAATGTGTTCAATGATGTCCAAATGGAGGTGATCTGCAACAGATCGGTTGTTTTATGTAGTATAATCTGAGTTGTGTTATTCTTTGTTGACGTTTATCGGATTTATCAGCACATGTAAGCGGAAGACTTTGACACAAACATGAAAGTTCATAGAGTAACTTCACTGAACCATCGGACTATAAAGCAATTCCAGCTCATTAGTACGTTGTTACTGTCTCAGCAACTTGAGTAAAACATTTCTTGCCTTTGTGGACCGGGACTGAAACTTGTCCTTGTTCAAGTACCGAAGTTGAAACATTGTGGACTCGAGGGTCAGAACGGACATGGAAGCTGACCAATTTTGAGGTCAAATCGCCAAAGTAAACATGAATTAGGTTTCAACTATCATACTTTGTTCTCATTGTTTAAATACCCTGTAAGCCTTTGACTGAGTAGAATTACCCAACAAAAACACAATGCATCACCTTTTTCCTTCATTTTATCAAGATTTTCACCATCTCTGATGATGTACATAGAACCAAAGAAGTGAAGAACTTGACTGATCGTTTCCGGGCATTGATGAATGTATAAGGTTGTTTTCTAAAGTCGATGAATTACAAAGTGAACGTTTGAGTAAAACATGATTATAGCAAATAGCTTCAGCCAGAAGAACAAAGGAACTGTTAGCGGCGCTTAGCATTGTTCGAGACAGCCTCAACCGAGTACGGTTCCGTCTTTTTTCGACAACGCCTATTGTTCAGGTGTTTGGAGCAGATGTACGGTTTCGTGTCTAATTCCCCTCTTTTGCAAAGTGTGCATGGAAGAGTTTTATAAGAAATTCGTGCCATTGTCATTTCGAACTGTTGTAACAGAGCATTTGAAGTCCTCTTGACAAGTGTGAGGAAATCATGAGAACTCCAGTGTATTCGTCTTGTTGGATCTCAAGAAGTGAGTCCAAGTGTATAATCGGAGAGAAGTCATCAACAATATACAAGAACATATTTCTTTCCATTTAATGCTTTCTACTCGCAATTGGTCCACATACGTCAATGTGTAGAAGTTGTCAGACCGTCTTTTTGAGCTCGGGTAGTCTAGATGAAAAGACGTTCTTTTTTGCTTTCCCCAACTCACAAGAAGAACACAGATGATTTTTGACGAATTTTAATTTTGGAAGGCCATTCACAATATTATTTTTCGAAAGCAGGTTGATGGTGTCGAAGTTTAAATGAATAGAGGAAAAAAAAACGACGATGCATAACCATGCGTGAGACGATGTTGCTTTAACCATTAAGCAAATTGGATGTGGGAGAAGTTGAGGTCTTAAAGAGAAATGGAATACAAATCTGTGCCACGAACCTGTGAGAAGATCATTTCCCTTTAAATCACGTATTAACAAGAAGACTTCCGAAAAGAACTTCCAAATCCGCATCACAAAATTGACCCAACGGAGAATAAATTGTGATTAACCCTTCGACAAATAATCCTTTTGATAGTAAAAGCAGCCTTGAACCTGATCTCCATAACCAAGAATTGTGGCAATTTTGATCATTTCCAAACATCAACCGAGGCCCAGAAATTTCTCCAAGAAAAAATAGAGTTAGAATCTTGAGATGTTCCGGTCATGTGCTTTTGAGGCACAGAGGCTAACTAAGAATAGAATTATCTCGACGAGCTGCAAAAGTAATTTAAAGACAATGGAGTAATTGAACAACAGGTGAACACCTCAGGAGTCTTTATTTCCAACATATTAGCAGTTCTAGATGCCATTCCAGAGGCATACAAACGTTTGGATTAACAATTCCTTTTATGAGACTTAAGTTTCCATTTGTTATCCAGTTGGTGTATACTTATGATACCACCACCTGCAAGTGTTATTAACCAAAACCACAAAAAAACGTTTTGCACAATATAACATCCTATGTTAATGTTTTTTCTAGATTCTTGGCAAGTGTAGTACTGTTGCAAAAAATACGGTATTCTATTACTGGATGTTGCAACATGATTTAATTTTTGGGGGGTTTATTTTTTTGAACCAAAAATGTATGGCTTGGGTTCTGTAGTACGAACAGGCACAATTCCCACCCCCTCAATTTGTTTAAATTTTGTTTTGTTTTTTTTATTTCCCACCCCCCAAAAAAGTCCTAGAATTCCGCCATATATAAAGTAAACACACAAATCAAAATTAACTAGAATGGAAAATTAGGGGATCAACCCCCCTCCCAACCCCCATTTTCCCCCCCCCCCCCCCCCCGCCCCAACCCCCCCCACCCCCCCTCCCGATCTTCGCTCACCCTCTATCAACTTTTACCCAACAAGTAACACAAACAAAGTTTAACATACGATTAGTCCCTGAGCTATTCAAACTGTCATTTACAAACGCAGTTACTAAGACGTTTTAATTATTTGAAAACTTCAACTTCTACTGGTGGACTTCTACTTCTTATTTTCATGCTTCTTCCCTTGACTATTGTTAGAAGAAAACAAGACTCGTATCTTCCAGAAGATTGCACTTTAACTGTGGCTGCTTAACACTAGTATTGGGGGAAAAAAAAAAAAAAAAAAAAAAAAAAAAAATTTTTAAAAACTTCACCTGTAAGCAAGACACACTTTGTAGTATTCCTAATGTCTTGAAGCAACTGAGGTATTTTCTTCTAGATTTTATTTGTCTTTGTGCCACTTTTATACATTCCTGGTGCGATTCACATTTTTGGTTCTTGACAATTGGCAACCTAATTCTGAGGAAAAATCTGTGGCAATGACTGGTTTGAAAAAATCCCCCCCCCCCCCCCTCAATAGACCATTTTGTGTGGAAACAGGCCTCTGATTTGGAGAAATCTTTCTTATGCCCAGAAAGAGAACTAAAAAAATAGCTGTTTTACCTAAAATGGATTGTCTTTTGACTTGTAAAAGCATTCGGCTTGTCCCCCCCCGATACCGATGATTTTTCAAACATTAGTTTCCACAGATTTTCCCATCTCATCTTTCTATGAGTACTTACAATTCACTTCATGCAATTCCTTTGTCTTTAATTGAGCTTTCAAGTTCTTGAATTTCAAAATAACTGTTCACATGATACTTTCATTCAGAAATACGTTTGACATGATTTTCTTTGAAAGATTTGTCTTGTTTTATCTTCTCTTTACCAATGTTGTAATAACAAGTTCAAGATTAAAATCGCATGTATTCTGAAGAGATTCAAAATACTTTGACAGTAGTTTTACTCTTTGAAAGCTCCTTTTTGTCAAGACGATCCCACTTTTCCAAGTTTTCTCCTAATCACATTGCAAATCATGAATTCATCTAAGTCTGTGTATAAACCAAGTATCTGCATATCATAGATATGCATAGTAAATATTCCCTTAAAGACTGTCGTTTCATTCAAAAATTGTTTTTTTTGAGTTTCCATTATTGAGACATAAGATATCTACCTAATCATCAAGAGAATTATACAGTATTTCAAATCACAACATTTCCTCTTTCAAACACAAGTGAAATCTTTCTATATCCACATTGATTTTACTAATTTGGGGCCAAAATTCCCTTCTATTTGTGTTTTGAATAGAAAGGATCTATTGTTAACCAAAAATATGTTCTTTGGCATTGTTTGTTTCACTGCCAACGGTCCACTCCACAAAAATTCGGCTCAACACACTATTATTAATCTTGAAAAGTTCTTTAGAAGCTTTGACACTTTTTATCCCAAGAAATGGATTCAACTATTTCGTTTTCAGTCAACAAAGTTGGTTGGTTTTACGAAAAGACTCTTTGGATAAATCAATTATTAGTAGATGTTAGACTCCATCGATGACGTGTTTTTGGAAAATTGTGTTGCGCAAGACTTTCCCGATCGTGAACGAACAAATCATAAAGAATATTCAATTGAGCATAATCAAAGGTCTGATTAGATCGCTTAATTTTGATCGACGATCTTGTCAAGACGAATCGTTTCGATCAGAATCAGGGCTAAAACATTAACGCAAATATTATCATTGTAGCAACCTAAATCAAACGACAAAGGGGGGATTCGCTCTTTGAGCTTATCTTGAGAACTCAGCGTTTTGCAAAACATCGTTTACAATTACGATTAAGCATATTCAATGTTGAAACAGATTGCCGTTTTTATATTACAAAATAACCTTCCAAACCATGACTTTGTTTTTCTAAAGCAATGACTTTAACAAGTTCCTTAGGTCTTCCACGAGTTTTGTAAAGCTTAATATTAGCCTCTTCTTCTTTTTGCTTGTGAACATATGGAGAAGGGTTTCTTGATTTGCATAAATCTCCTTTTTCATATCCGAAATCGTATTTGATTTAAAAAATTTATTTGTTGATTAAATGCATTAGAAGATTATACAACAATTTTTTCAGATTTTATATGACATTAAATATCCCCTTTACTTTTGCACAATCAATTCCACCGTATACGTCATAATCCATCATATAACTTTATCAAGTTCCGCTTGGAACCTTCTAAGGACTTTAAACAACAACTGATTATCTGGACAGATTTCATTGTTTGCTTCTTTGAAATGGTTATTTGTGATTCAAAACTTTGTATATCATAAGTTTTGAATCTTCAATTTCCCCTTTCAATTTATTCATCTAACTCCTTGTTTGATGATGTCCAAAAATTGTTTCGGTTTTTGCTGTCATCAATTTCACATTTTAGTATCCTAATTAAATAACAAGCCAAATCACGTTCTTGAACAAGATCATCAGTTCATCCTGGTCTATCCGGAGCCACTTATCATAACTATATCCGATAATCAATAGTGATAATGGTGTCACTTGTTGGCCGGCCAGATATAGACATTACAAGATTCAGGTTGCTCAGTATGTTCATATTCCATGGCAAACTACATTATAGTTTGTCATTATATTTTTGTACCTTATGCATTGCTACTCATCAAAGATTTGTTCCAGAATGTCTACTGAATCCTTATAACCTCTTGAAGTTGTGCCATGTACATATAAAATGTGCTTCCAATTCCTGTTCTTCAACTCATCAATCACATCATCCTTACAATTCAGTCTTTTGTTCTGCATTCAACTTAACCCCAGCTACCTCTTGATTAAACAATAACACTTTCCTTGTGATAAGCTGCATCTTTACTCGTTATGGGTTTCTGTCAATCCCTTGTACATGCCCAAATTCCGTGATGTTATAACACTGAATCCCAACTTCTGCAAACCGGATGTACCTACATTTTCCCTAAGCACCCAGCAACATAAACTTGCACTGCCCTCTGATTATCATACCCAGTTCCTCTGTTGATTCTTGGAGAATTATCTTGATTAGCTCGACTGGTGTTTGATGAAGTTCGAAGGTTGTTGTTGGTAGGTTTGTAGATTTTCTTGAACGAGAGAGAAATTAAAGCCATGAGTTTGTCAATCTCCTTTTCCTTTGACATTTCCTCATCTTCAGTAACCGTAGCAGGTTCTGGATCATAAGTAGGAGCAGAAGAGGTAACAATTGCTTTTCCTCTGTTTCTGGTAGACTGTTGCGATCTGGTGGAGGAATATTGAGTGTTTTGAGTAGGATGGTTTTGATGATGGTAAACTGGTTGTTGTTGAGCAACAAGTGCAAGTGGATTAGCAGTACGTGCTAGTCTTTCAGCTCTTATCTCATTGACTTCATTCTGGTGTTGCTTCAGAATGTCATAAAGCTTGTGATAGGAGACAGTCTTCAGCTCTTGACTCTGCTTAACAAGTGTCACAAACCTTTGCCATTCTGGTTGTAGTTGAAGTAAGAACTGGACATTCACTTGATGATTTGTAACATGACACTGATTTCTGACAAGCTCATTCATCATCTTGTAAAACCGTGAGTAATACGATTCAAGTGATTCACCATCCCGTGATGTGAATTTTCCAAACTCCCAATATAAATTGGTTTCAAGATCTTGAACATTGATTGATTCACCTTGTTTCAACCTTTCAATGGCTTTCCACATTTCACATGCATTCGGACAAGCATCAACTGTGGAGTAGATATCGTTATCTATCCCTGTGAGAATGATCTGAACGGCTTCAGCTTCAGCATTCAGTTGATCTCGTATGTCTTGTGAAACATTCTTATAGTTCTCCATATACCTCTCTGTAGTTGTTTCAGAACTACCTTCAGCAACTGGAACTGTTTTCTCAGCCCATTGATACGTGTATGGTGGATTTTGGAGACAATAGTGGATGAGTTCACTGTTAGGTTTGGTGTCAATGTATCTCTTGATTCTGGATTTCCACTGAACGTAATTACCCGGTGCCAACATTGGTGGACGATCTTTGCTACCCGCTTCCATGATAGCATTATGAAGAGCATTTGATGATTGAGTTTGCAAATTGGTATTTGAATTTGACATTATGAATGATGTTGTTGTAAATGGATATCGGATCTTAAGTGTTATGAAGTGATTGATTGTGGTTTTAAATGAATTAACGTTCACGGGATTTTACAAATCTTTGATTAAAACCGAGAAAAGAATCGTATCTTTCGCGGGATTTTACAAAATCAAGAAGAAACCGTGAATGAATAATTAATTGACATTTCAAGTATGATTAAGTTGATTGTTGGTTTGATTGGTTGTGTTTGTTGTGTTGAGTAATTGTCCTTTTAGTCCGAATTAAAGTCCAATACAAATTCCAAAAAAATAAAAAATGTCAATAACTCATAGAAAACGAGGGTTTTGGGCCTCGAAAAATCCGTAACCAACTAAAGGGTGGATACAGCGTAATCCGTCTCGTTTTTCTCTTCGATTTGAGAGGTCACGGGCCTGAAACGGACTTACGGATCAAAAGTTATGGCAGTTTTACTGAAACCCTTTTCTTCACACAAGATTTCTAGACAAAACGCAGTGCTATTTGTCAAAACGCAACGAATCTTGGTCAAAACGCAATCAATAAATTAATTGGGCAGAGTAACGTCTAGTCAAAACGCAATGATGGTCTTCAAAACGCAGCCTGTGGAGTCAAAACGCAACGACTTAAGAATCAAAACGCAATGACTCCGATAAAAACGCAATGACTTTAGTCAAAATGCAATGAATCTAATCAAAACGCAATGACTTTTGTCAAAACGCAGCGAATCTTATCAAAACGCAATGATACTAGTCAAAACGCAACGACGAACACTCCTTCAGTTAGGCAAAACGCAGCCAAGAAAAAATCTTCAAACTTTCTTGTAAGCTACGAAATGATGTTAAAACCACTTAGTAATGATGCAAGGAAGTGATCTAAGCCCAAAAGTACAAGTCTTTAACACATTTAACCACGAAACAAAGATCAAAGTTGATTTTTTCTTGCTTTTTTTTCTTTATTTCGAACCAAAGAAAAACAAACCAATAAACCCACGAAATTCAATCACTAAACACCCCTTTAGCTCTGGTACCACATGTTATCCCACTAGTTAATCCATTACACAACTATGTTCTTTACCAAAATGCTAGAAAATAAGATGGAATCTTAGAGAGAGAAAGTAGAGAGAGAAAAACTAGATTAGAGAGAAGTGGTGAGTTACAAAAGAATGAAAATGCAACCAACACCCTTCACCAAGTGTGGTGAAGGGATATTTATACCCTAGCCTTCTAGTTGGCTCATGGGATTTCTTAACGGGCCGGGCTTGGCGAAACTTGGGCTTTGAGCCCGAAACACGGACAATATTAGATTACAATCCAAGCCCGTTGAACCCGACTAGCCTATTACAATACAAGACCTAGTTTGACTTTCTAAGATCGATAACATTCTTGTTTGACTTAATATAATTAAGGCTAACACTCACCATCTTCATCTTTTGTCAAAGCCTTGTTGGTTTCCATAGGAGTACTGACTGTCCTTATACTAGAAAAACCAAATTTCTTCAAGATTTAACCAACATAGTTGTCCTGACTAATAAAGATCCCATCCTCTTTTTGGTTGACTTGTAAACCCAAGAAGAAAGTGAGCTCTCCCATTGAACTCATCTGGAACCTTTTGTGTATTATTTGCTCAAAACCTGCACACAAAGACTTTTTAGTAAAACCAAAGATGATGTCATCTACATATACTTCTACCAGTATAATATCATCCTTGACTCTTTTTATGAACAAAGTCTTATCAATTTGACCTCTGTAGAGTCCATTGTCCAGCAGATAGGTAGAGAGAGTCTCATACCAAGCTCTAGGAGCTTGGTGTAGACCATATAAGGCTTTCTCCACTTTGTAAACTTTTTCTAGAAATTCTGGATCCATAAAACCTGGAGGTTGGCTTACATATACCTCTTCTTCAATAGTATCATAGAGAAAGGCACTTTTAACATCCATCTGGTACACAAGAAAATTCATGAATGATTCATAGGCCAAAAATAACCTGATTGCTTCAATCCTAGCAACAGGAAC
>BQNB010045767.1:0-44097 GCA_026074375.1 Tanacetum coccineum | reverse complement strand
GCAAGTTTGGATGAAAAGTGTGGCGCACTTAGGAAAAAGTGCGGCGGGCTTTGGGTGTTAATTCGATAGCATTTAATAGTTTTACTGGAAGTGTGGCGCACTTACAAATAAGTGCGGCACACTTACAAATAAGTGCGGCGGTTTTAAAGAGTTAATGCAGGTGAATTTATTAGACTTTAATTCTTTAGACTTTGGGAGAAAGTGCGACGCACAATATTACAAGTGTGGCGGTTTTGGCTTCAAAGGAAAGTGCGGCGCACATCTTGAACTTTAGCTAGAAATCTTTATTTTTCTTGTATTCTCCTCCCAAAGTGTATAGATTCTTGAGCTTGGGTCTGTAGTGTCTTCAAGTGAACCTATAAGCAATTCAAGCTAATTAAGTACCAAAATTTCCCGAGAAATGATCAAATATACATAAATAACGCCATAGAAAAACACCGGTAGTTTTACGATTGTCGCTGTCATAGAGTTTCCAATGAACAGTTCTCATGCTACGAATACGTCTTTTGAAATCGTCGAGATCATTTCTCACATCATTGTTTAATTCTGTGAGTGATTTCTCATAATCATTAGGATCATAATGGGATTGATGAGAAAACGAACTATGATAATCTTGGTTTTGATAATCTTTAGATTGGATGTAATTGGCTTCATGACGTTCACACATCGGCGTGTCATCGTTCATGTGGTTTTTAGGATCATGGTTATCTCTAAGGTCCTGATATTTGTTACACATCTCATGCAACTCCTCTTTTAAGCTCTGGAATTGAGAATCCATTTTTATAGTTAGAGCTTCTAATTTTTTTCATTAATCGATAATTATCATCATTACTATCACTTCCATCAGCGAAGGAAACAGATTTTCGATGATGTTCGTTTTTAGATTTAATGAGCCAATCATGTTTGAAAAGGACTTTGTCCTCGAGAAATTGAAAAGCTTGATTTGGACTTTTGTAGAGGAAGATTCCTCCGGTTGTTATGTCCAGGATTCCTTGAGTAGGTTCGTCTAGACCGTGATAGAATATTTGAATAATAGCTCCTTTGGTCAGATCGTGCCCTTGACATTTTTAAAGCATGCTCTTGAGTCGTAACCAAGCGTCGGTTAGACTTTCGCATACGAGTTGAGAGAAATTTATAATTTCAAGTAAGAGACGGTTAAATAACGAAGGTGGAAAGAATCTGTTCATAAAAGCTCTTCTCATTTGTTCCCATGATGTTATAGACTCTTCATTAAGTTCGTTAAACCAAGTTTTAGCTTCATCGCACAAGGAAAAGGGAAATATTAAAAGCTTTACGGCTTCACTCTGAGTTCACCGTATTTGAACATGTCGCAGATTGCGAGAAATTCACGGATGTGGTCATTCGGATCGGCCTGCAGATAACCATCGAATTTATTTTCCAAAATCATTTTCATGTGGGTACTATTAAAAACAAAGTTGTCATCAACATTGGGTTGAACAATGGCAGAATTACGAGTCGGTGCTACAATCTTAGCATTTTCCCACATAGGCTGATCATCAGGATTAAGAATTATTTGTTTGGGTTCAACATCATCTTCAGGTATATTTATGACGACAAACTCATCAACGGAAGAATGTTAGGTTGAAGATTCGATCCGAATGTATTCTTTTTGGAACATTTTAAATTTACAAGTCCTTGTTATTAAATTTTTATTAAATTTATATATTAAATTCACAAGTTGTTTTCAGTAAGATAGGAGATTTATACATACATTAAGCATTTGGCAAAAAGATATTTTTTATATATATAATTAAAGCTAATAGGATAATATTCAAAATAAAGTAAATTATTTTCATATGTTTTTTATATAATTTTTTTATAGATTTTTATATATATTAGATATATTTTAATTTTTATTATATATATATATATATAAAATAAGGATAAATAGATAAAAAAAATTAGATAGATAGAGTGCGGCGTACTTTAGGAAAAGTGAGTCGGCTTTTCAGGAAATTTTATGTTTTTTTCTGAATATTATGACAAACTAGATAATTACAAATACACAAGGCATATAATCAGATAAAATACAATTCCAAATGATTATAGAACATAAGACTAGCGGATTAGGGGTTTTGGTTTTGGTTTTTGGAAATAAGAATTTGTTTGTGAAAATTTTGAAAGTGCGGCGTACTTGGGTAAAGTACGGCGTACTTCCTGGTTTTTCAGGAAAACCAGCGCACAAATAGGATATGCGACGTACTTCCTGGAGAAAATGATTTTTGGTTTCCGTTTGCCAAAAAACGGTACGACGAGTTTGAAAATTTTTGTAAAACAAAATAGCACCTGAAATAAGCAACAAACTATAACAACTTAAACAATTCCCTCGCCAAAAACTTGATGTGTTTTACAAGCTTTAAATTTATAATACTAGAAATACTGATTTTTACTAAAAACACAACACTCGGGAAGTATACCCGTTCGTGTATAGTATAGCTTTAGGTAAGTCCAGGTCGTTCCACGGGAATTGAAGTTTTCACAGTTTGTAATTAAGGTGCTAAGGTTAATAAGATTGTCACGGATCAAATTAACCAAATCTTGCATATATCGGATATTATAACGAAAGCAATTAAAAGATGATTCAATCAAATGATTAAGGTATGTTTGTTTAGGCAATGATCACTTAGATAATGATGTGTTTGGAATAGTGTTTATAAGTTTAGAAAATAGAGTTATCACAAGTTATAAATTCTTTCGGCCTTTAAATATAACTAGTGATTATATCGATTAATAACAACAAATCCTTTCGGCCTTTATAAGTTATTATAACCAATATATTAAGTGGAATGATTAAACACATATATAAAAGAACCCTTTCGGCCTATATTCTTGTATAAAATATGTTTTACCAATTCAATAAACACATATCCAAACGCTCCATATCCAAGATCACATATTGCCCAAACAAACACAAGATGACTACTCCATGATCAAATAAGTAACAAAACACATAACATTCATCATGAATTCAGTAAAGATCATATTCAAAGGATAAACAAGATTTATACCAACTTCAAGAGCAAATGTTGATGGTTTCACAAGTTTTTCCAACGAAAACTATATTATATTCAAAGTAAACCTGGAAACTATGACTAATTCTGTCACAATCACTTATAGATTCGAATTACACTTCAATGCTACTTCCTTTGATGGATTATAATCTGGAAATTAATGGTGGATAGTGGTGGTTTGAAGGGGTGTTTGGATCTTTTGTTTGTCAAGCCAAAATCACCAAAAACACCCACTCTAAGTGTTCTAATCGAATTTGAGGTTTGTGTGTGTAAGAGATATGGAATGAGGTGATTAGGGGTTGTATTTATAGGCTAAAAATGGGCAAAAGTGCGCCGCACAAACTTATTTATGAGCCACACATAGGGTGTTAATGCACTTAGCATTTAATTGCCTTTAATTCTCTCCACCGCCTCAAAAGTGCACTGCACTTTGGGTAAAACCGCCGCACTTTGTATGTTAAAGGACTTTTTTAGTTTTGGTGAAAAGTGCGCAACACTTTCTGTAAGTGCAGCGTATTTTTGGTCGTTTTCAGCAGTTGGCCTTTTATATGGTTGTAGATAATTGAATTCCGCTCATGTGGCCGCTTGAACCAACTAAAACGAAGTTCGTACGACCGAGTTATGATCAAAACAGTAAACAAGTGTCGGGAAGCTCAAAGTTTGAGTTATTTCTTCGCTTAAGCTTCAATTCTTCATGTAATCTTCCGTTTTCTTCCACGACATGTACCTAGAACATATAATAGCAAATATACTTGATTAAGTACCGAAAGTTCACGAGAAATGATCAAATAAATGCAAATAATGCTGTCGAAAACATGTATAATTTAGGCGTTATCACATCACTTAAGGGTTATGGAGCCGTGTTGATGCAAAGAGAGAAGGTGATAGCGTATGCTTCTAGAAAATTGAAAGTCCATGAAGAGAATTACACTACTCACGATTTGGAGTTAGGAGCCGTTGTTTTCGCTCTTAGATTATGGAGACATTATTTGTATGGAACGAAGTGTGTAGTTTTCACCGATCACAAGAGCCTACAATATATTTTAAATCAGAAAGAGCTGAACTTGAGACAACAAAGATGGATTGAGTTGTTGAGTGATTATGATTGTGAGATACGGTATCATCCTGGAAAAGTGAATGTTGTGGCTGACGCCTTAAGTCGAAAGGAAAGGAATAAGCCATTACGTGTTCGAGCTTTGATGATGACTATTCACAATGATCTACCTAAGCAGATTCGTGAAGCTTAGGAGCAAGCAATGAAAGGAGAGAACGTGAAGGTAGAAAATTTAGGGAGATTGATTAAGCAAATATTTAAGTTTCGCCCTGGTGGAAGACGTTGTTTTGGGAATCGTGTTTGGTTGCCGCGATTCGGTGAATTAAGGGATTTGGTTATGCATGAGTCACATAAGTCCAAGTATTCCATCCATCCGGGATCGGACATGATCTATCAAGATTTGAAACCGTTGTACTGGTGGCTGAATATGAAAGCGGATATTTCCATATATGTTAGTAAGTCTTTGACTTGTACGAAGGTCAAAGCTGAGCACCAGAAACCATCTGGGTTGCTGCAACAACCTGAGATTCCAGTTTGGAAGTGGGAAAGGATTACTATGGATTTTGTGAGTGGATTGCCGAGAACGCCAAGTGGGTATGATACGATTTGGGTTATTGTCGATCGACTGACCAAATCAGCTCATTTCCTACCAATGAAGAAAACGGATAGTATGAAGAAACTCACACGACTTTACTTGATGGAAATAGTGTGTAGGCATGGTGTTCCTGTTTCGATCATTTCGGATCGAGATAGCCATTTTACGTCAAGATTCTGGAGATCGCTTCAGGAAGCGTTGGGGATGAATTTGGATATGAGTACCGCTTACCACCCTCAAACGGATGGTCAAAGCGAGAGGACTATGCATGGTGTTCCTGTTTCGATCATTTCGGATCGAGATAGCCATTTTACGTCAAGATTCTGGAGATCGCTTCAGGAAGCGTTGGGGATGAATTTGGATATGAGTACCGCTTACCACCCTCAAACGGATGGTCAAAGCGAGAGGACTATACAAACGCTAGAAGATATGTTACGTGCATGTGTGATTAACTTTGGAAGTAGTTGGGATCGCCATCTGCCATTGGTTGAGTTCTCATACAACAATAGTTATCACACGAGCATTAAGGCTGCACCATATGAAGCTTTATACAGACAGAAATGTAGATCACCTATATGATGGAGTGAGGTTGGGGATAGCCAACTCACCGGTCCAAAATTGATCCGTGATACGACTGAGAAGATCGTCCAAATTAAGAACCGTTTGTTGACTGCCCGTAGTCACCAGAAGAGTTATGCAGATAGGAGAGCTAAGCCGTTAGAATTTGAAGTTGGTGATATGGTACTTCTCAAGGTATCGCCGTGGAAGGGCACTGTTGTAACATCCGAGAATTTTCGAATTTTTGAATGACGATTTCAATCGTTTACTTTTAGGGTCTGGCTTGACTTATAAGAACGACCATCTAAAGCACGTTTTCACAACTCGGACTCTAAAGCAATTTGATGTAAAACCATATTCCTGACAACTTTTTAGTTTTGACCGAGACCCGAAAACAGTCAGAAGGTGACTGAAATGTCCTCGCAAAATTTTGAGCACAACGCGTGCCGACCCAAAATAATAAAATTTATATTTAATCATCATAATTTATTAAATAAAAATATTTAATAAATTAATTATATTGTTAACCGAAAACGTTTGTTAAAAACGCAATTATTGAAGTTAAAATTCATTTTACGGATAAAGTTTATCGAAAAAGTATATATATGAATAACAAACATTTTAAATAAATGTTATGAAACAATTATGAAATAAAATGGTGTAAATACTCATTTTTATCGGAAAAATGATTCGGAAAACAACGGCGCAAGTTTCGCTCGTTGAATCATTAGTTAAGTCGCCCAAACGAGTCCCGAACCGATAGTTATAAAAACTATGTTAAAAAGTTACAAAACTCACCCTAAACTATTTAATACTTGTCATTTAATTTTAAAGTTTTAATATAAATAAAATTTTTATTACAAAAATTTCATTTCCATCTCAAATATACACACACACATTTATAAACACTCTCTCCTTCCCCATGAAATTCCGGCAGCCCTCCCCCACCGCCGGATTCCGGCCACCGCCACCACGCCGCCGCCGGAAAACTTTTCCGGCGGATTTTTCCGGCGAACACCAAGTGTGTTCCTCTTCTTCCGATCTACCCAACCCACTACATCACTCGCCCTCACTCGCGTTTCCCCCCTCCTCTCCGGCTGCTGTCCCACCGCAGCCAACACCACCATCACCCAACCACCTCCATTATTATCATTACCATGACAGCCTCTCCCCCTCCCCCTGCTGCTACTCTATGACGCCACCACCACAGCCGCGACTAGAGGGTGCGTGTGGTGGTTATAGTTAGCACCAAGGGTGCGTTTCTTGGCTGGTAACACTTGAAAAGAAAAGAGGTGTGTTCGTTGGTTGTTGTTGTCACCGAGACCACTACCATAATGTGGTGGTTCGGTCAGGTCTGCTGCCGCCACAGCCGCACCATGGCGGTGCCGGCTCGTGGTGGTTTTGAGTTTGGTTTTGTTATTCACGAATGGGTGCATTTGGTTTAGTGTTGTCATAGATTTAGGGTGCGTTTGGCACACAAAGGGGGTGTTCGTGTGGGGTTTATAGCAGCCAAGGTGGGGGTGTCGGGTCAAACCACCAAATAGGGTGCGTTGGGTTTATTAACAGCCAGGGTGTTTGTTTTGACGGTGGCAGCCACCACACGGGGTTGCTGTGGGTGGTAGCCACCGCCCTAAGGGGTGTTTGTTGGCTGGGTTTTTACAAAAAAAGGGTGTGTATGGTTTATAGCAAAAGGGGGTGTTTGGTTTCGGGGTTGACAGCCGTTAGGGGGCGTTTGGTTGGGTGGCAGCCACCAAGGGGTGCGTTGGTTGGGGCTGTCACCGCACAAAGGGCCGTTTGGTTGGGTGGCAGCCACCACACAGCCATCGTGCGGGGTCCGTTTGGTTTGTAGCAAATTAGGGTCCGTTTGGTATAGTGGCAACCAAACGGGGGTGTTTGGTTTGGGTTTGGCACGAGTAGGCCGCGTTTGGTTATGGTTATAAACGGGTAGGGCCGCGTTTAGTTGTGGGTTTAACAACATAAGGGTTATGTTTGGGTGAGCAGAAAACCATAACGACGCGTTTGGGTTAACACGAATCGGCAAATAAATACATTGTAAGATCAATAAATATATAGTGAAAACTTTTATAAATATAAAAGTTTAATACCTAGTGGTGGTTTAAAATGGTTAAATAAATATTATATATATTATTTTGTTAAGTTGAAATATAATAACATATATATTATATCTAGAAAGAGCGGGCATTTGAAATATTGAAAAATGAATGATTGCAACATATATTGATTAAGGGAAAACGTAGAGTTTTGCGAAAAACGGAAAACGTTATATAAACGGGAAAGTCATGAAGAAATTTTATATAAATTTCTATATTTATTAATGGTTCACTAAAACTGCTATCATTTTAGAAACCGATAAAGGAACTAAGTTATATTTTAAAGATATACTAAAATATAACTGTATAATAACCTGACAACGAACGGAAACTATACTTTTACAATAAGACGAACTGTTTTAGACGCAACCCGTCGAAGAACGAAATATATGTTGGTTATAAAATATTATTTATATTGTATAAAAACACACACAAACAAACAGCACAAACACACAATAGATTATAAACTATTACAAACATGTTTGATTAATTCATACCGTTAAGACATGTGGTTAACTTTTATACAAGTCTTCTTATTAATTAAATTGATGTCAAACTAATTAATTTAATTAATTATTCACATTTATTATATAATACCTGCAAGGTATTATATACTTTTCATTAAACTTTGGATTGATTGTCTTTGTGATATAATTCACGGTATGAATTATATAAGGGTTATTTTCCTATGTAATATATGAAGTATATATATTACACACTTTGCGTATACTTTCAATCTATTTATTTAACCAACCACCAAACTATTACAACATGGGAATCTAAATCTTTATCAACGGGTCGCGTTGATGTGACTATTCATCGGGGAACCCAAATATATTATTCTAGGCTAGTGGATCTTAGCCTTTAAGATTAGTTGCAACTTCTCGATCGAGCCGCTTCGTCTTCCGTTCGTATTGTGCATATTAGATGCCTATCTGCCAATCGTTCTTCATCATCAATGTGAGTTCATAACCTCGCTTTTCAATCTTTTGAATGTTTATAAACCCGCGAGGGGGAATACATGCTTGTCTACAAACTCTTTACTTACTGGGTTATCTTATAACAATATGATTGTTTTTAAAGGATATTATGAGTTGCATAGCCTCACTTTTACTCGTTTTGGATAACGGTTATATATATTTTTGGGATGAAAATATGCATCGTTTTATATATGGACACAAGTGGATCAATTTTATATTATGATTACGGGTTGCCTAAGTAGCGATAACCCAAGTTAAGTCCCATGTCATGAACTGTCAATTGCATAGATGTAGTTGAGAATTACATTATGTGAGCGCGAATGTTATTTAATAGATCTATTTGGGAAACGACCTCCCCGTTCGGGTGACTAGCTATCACCGGGAACGAACGTTATAGCATGTCGAATTTGGAGATGTTTCGGGTTAGACATCTAATCGGGGCAGAAATTGCAATATATATTATTGCAAGAAAGATCGTCGAGCTTCAGTGTCATGAGCTTAGGAAACGTAATCAGGGTCTCGTGATGTTTGCATTTGTTGTTTCATCACGGGAAGTTTCTTGTGGTCCTATGTTATACGTTTTGGCGACTATTTGGAGATTTAAATGGTCTGGCATGTTTTGCAACTGTTGATTTTAGAAATCATATACATATTTTGAAAGGACATTTAAGGAGTTAAATGGTCATATATACTTTGGAAACCTTTGGGTTATTATTCATATCTAAACTAACCTATGAACTCACCAACTTTATGTTGACGTTTTTAAGCATGTTTTTCTCAGGTGAATTAAATGCTTGGATTATCTGATGTGCATTGGAGTCTAAATTGACAAGATTTCATAATTGGATTTCTACAAAGGATCAAATCTCGTTGTGTCGCTTTCAAGCTTTTCATTGTGATGCAATTATGGGACAACTATTATTTTGATTTTAGAAAATCAACGAGATTGTTTTACAAACGACACATTTAGAGGTCGTTCTCTTGTATCTAGCGCTGTGTATTATGAAGTAGCACCCCAAGTGGTATTCCGCTGCGTTGTATGATTTTTGGGGGTGTTACAAATCGTCTATCTGAATCTGAATTGATCATCACCAGAATTCCATTCCTTGCTATTATCTCATCAATACAAATCCTTAAAAACTACACATCTTGAAATCTTCTTGTATAGCTAGAAAATGAGCTAACTTGGTCAGTCTATCGACCATCACCCAAATCACATCATACTCACTACTTTGACCTTGGGAATTTAGTGATAAAATCCATGGTGATTCTATCTCATTTTCACTCAAGTATCTCAGGCTGTTGCAGCAAGCCAAAAGTGTTTGACATTGCAGCCTTCACCTCTTAAACAAATCCGACAATTGCTAACATACGTAGTTATATCCTTTTCTACACGTGGCTACCAATACATGTCTCCAAGGTTATAGTATGTCTTATTTGCTCCCAAATGTACCAAGTACCTTGATGCATGGGCCTCTTCCATTACACTTCCTATCAATAGAACCTAAATTCGATCCATAAAGTACAAACTCTCATCTCCTTTTCTTTCCATCTATGGATCTAAACCATGTAGCCTTTTTGTGAGTACGTTCTCTTGCTTAAACGCCTCACTTTGGGCTGCCAGTATCATTCCTCTTACTCGTCTTGATTTCACTCTCTCCTTTACACTCAACGCATCACCCACTACATTCGCTTTATCGGAGTATCACACAAAGCATTCTTCAAAGTCTGAAAAGCCTCTTCTTGTTCTACGCTCCACTCATACTTCTGATTCCTCTCAGATAGGGAAGTAAGGGGGTTAAACAATCTTAAAAAATCACAATGAACGTCGGTAGTAACCTGCCAATCCTAAGAATAATCATCCAATTCCTCACTACATCACTCTTACTCGGGTCTACGTGAATACGTTATGGTTGACCACGTGACCAAGAAAATGCACTTCTTCCAGCCAAAACTCACACTTAGAAAACTTAGCATACAACTTCTCCTTCCTCAGTGACTCCAACACTAACTTCACATGAACTTCATGTTCCTCCTTCGACCTTGAGTAGGCCAGAATGTCATCAATGAATACGATGACAAACCTACCTAAGTACGGTTAGCAACTCGGTTCATTAAGTCCATGAAAACTGTTGGTGCATTGGTTAACCCAAAAGGCATAACCGTAGACTCAAAATGTTCGTATCTCGTTCGAAATGCGGTCTTTGGAATGGCATCCTCATGCACTCGTAGCTTATGATAACCTGACCAAAAATCTATCTTTAAGAAAGGACATGCTCCTCATAACTGATCAAACAAGTCATCAATCCTAGGGAGTAGATAACGGTTTTTAACAGTTAATTTGTTCAACTCCCTATGATCAATACACATGCGAAAAGAACCATCCTTCTTCTTTATGAATAACACCAGTGCTCCCCACGAAAAATGAATAGGTCATATGAAACCCTTGTCTTCTAACTCTTGAAGTTGTTCAAACAATTCTTGCATTTCCGAGGGTGCTAGACGATATGGAGACTTCGCGGCTGGCGTCGCTCCATGAACCAAATCTATGCGGAACTCAACTTGTCGTCGTGGTGGTCATCGACAAATCTTCCGAAAACACATCAGTAATATCGCGCGTCACGGGTATATCACTTATCCTAGGTTCATCTACCTTAGCGTTTATTAGGGCTTTGGCGGCTCCCAAAGTACGTTCCCCATGAACTTGAAATATCTCATCACCTTCCAATGGTATTCTAACCACCTTATCATAACATACTATCACAAACTTCCTATTGGACAACCAGTCCATTCCCACAATCACATCAGAGCTTCCACGACTCAACTATATAAACGAACTCCAAGGGTTACAAACAATCGAATAAGATAACAAACGAATATCGAGTCAAAGGCTAGAATGCATATAAGAGATTCCACATATGCAAATAGACGTCAATCAAATGACATAAGAATCCTTTGAAAGAAAGGATACGTATATGCACCGAGTGAAAGCGCAACCGAAATAAAATCAACAGGCATACCATGACAAATGAACACAAAAAATATCAATATGAAAGACGGAAATTCTTATACCAATTATCGACTTTACTCGAAAGGTCAAAATAAATAATGTTTTTATAAAAATCAATTTAAATTAAGAAAGTCACTTTAAGTATAAAAATTAATTTAAATAATAATGAAATTGTGTTAAATGTAATCTTTGAAAAAATTTCATTCTGGTTGTCATAAAAAAATCTAGAGATGGTTATCTAATGGTGTATCGTACCTTACCACTATAAATCACTTTAAACTTGCTTTTTATAATAAAATAAAATCTATTTACACAGATCATGTTATACACAGTTTTATCCAAACACCAATACAATACTTCCAAAGGGTTTTTATAATTAGATATCAACTATAAAATAGGTTACTCAAACAAAGGAAACCATAATATCAAAAGGGATCGTAAAACACCGCACAGACTCTAACACAAATCTATTGTTTGAAAACAGAAGAAAATGCCAGAAACCATATACTCAAAATAAAATCAAACGAACTCGTACAAGAAAACTCATGCAAGACGTTACGTACCCAAAAGAAAACATAAGGTCTTATCCAAAAATGATCAACAGAGCAAACCTAAAAGCATCGATACTAACACGTCGCCAACGGGTTATGAAAACCAAAGGATATACAACCAATTGAGTAATGATCCACACTAATATGTTAGGAACAATTAGTTCTTAAAAGAAGCGTTTGATACTCATACGAGTAATCAATGCAACGAAAGAACTAACAAAACGCACTTATATCCGAAAGAGCAAATTCCGAACAACCAATATACATTGAGACGTCGAATAGGAAAAATCGAGGATCCTTACTAACCAAGTACGATGAAAGGATGCTAAGCTTAGACTTAGGAAATCCGAACAAACAACCGAGTAAACAAGCAACCTCTATAATAGCAATACTAGGTATCCGCAAATACTAGATGGAAGGGAAACTTACTATCTATACAACTCAATTTAACATATCCTTCAATTAAGGTAAGAGAATAATTCTCTACCCATACCACCATCCTTATCATGAATACACATATAAAAAATATATTACACTACCACCTTACAACCAAACACAAATAAATGCAATCATGGTCACAAGTCTACGTGTGTGATGCATTTATAATTATGTTGGCCACCATAGTTATAAGTGCCTCCTTTCACACGTGTACTTACTTCCAAGATTACCTATTTCAATCATAATTCACATTTAAGCACATATTCCACATTGAACATCTTAAACTACTCCAACTTAACACATAATGGATGCCCCATCCAATAACTACTTAATTATATCAAAATAAAATCGAAACGAAATAAAGGAACGTAAGTCTCGCAACGACTCTCAAAATACGAAATATCCGAAAGAAATAATCAATAACAACATGATAAGGTAAATGACAAGATAAACTTATGCTGTGCCTCGCTTGGGTTTGACTTTGCCTCCGCAAGAATCACCCGACTCCGCGGTTCCAGCCTTACTATGCGCATCTGACAAACGATCAACTATCCTATCTCCTTCGGATCCACAAAAGGCTCCTCTTATGGATCCTTATAACGCTTAAGTCCAGTTGGGAAAACGATTCCCCAATGAGACTTATTACGGGTGGGGAAAAACATAGCTAAAATACTTAAGAAAGTAATATATATCATACCAGTTAATGGTAGACAAAATAACTAAATGAAAACCTAACAAAATAGGAAAATATAAGCTATGCAATATAGCGGGGAAGCATAGCAGTTATAGCATTAAATACTTAAACCTTAAATGCATCTACATGAAGGACCCCTAGGTTATAGTCTAGGCTCAACCACCTACTTCTCTATAACCAAAGGCTCTGATACCAATCTGTCACACCCCGCCAAGGCGGAAACATGAGGCGTAACGAAAATGGATATCATCACAACACAATGACGTCTATATAGAGGAACTAAAATGCATTAAATGAACAAAGCATAGACACAAAGTGTCATGAAAATACCCAAAACAACACAATAAAACCAAAGGCGTCTTATATTGAAGAAAAGGGGGTTCTCACCAATATCAAGACATTTCAAAACTTTAAAATCCATCTAAACAATTCAAACCAAAATATTCAATAATCTAATCAATGCAAAACACAAACTAAGAGGTTCAACTCCACATGCAGCCTATGGTCTCTCTAGCCATTTCTCTTAGTCTTAATATATTCATGATGCTCACATAAAAATGATGCTTAAAACGTCAACACAATAGTTGGTGAGAGTCATAAGTTTAAGACACACAATACAATCTTTAAATCAATTACTGTGATTATTAAAAAAATAATGCAGGACAATTATGAACTATCAAGAACTTATGCTATCATGCAACCCTACATCATCATATTCAAAAAAACAAACTACACACTGGGTAGGCGTACGCATTCGATCCCAAATAGCCACTTACGTACCTAAAAGTCTATCAGCTGGAAGTTATACTTAGGCCTGGATCAATACTATCATTGAGTAGGCGTACTCATCTGATCCCAAATCACTATCATTAAGTAGGCGTACTCATCTGATCCCAAATCACTAACACTTGACATGTCAAACATAGTACATGCAAGTAATACCACAATCATCATGTAACATAAAGTCATATAACAGTCACACATTGTCCATACACAATTAACCACATAATCACAGCAATCAAAACCCTTTTTAAACCACAAGCATCATTCACATCCCAATTTTAAAATCAATGTAAAAAAAGGGACTATGAAACTCACCTGAATGCTCAAGCGCAGCTTTCAAATCTCAACACGCAACTATACAAATAAATAAACACGGTTACATGCGACCAAGCTAAAAGCTCTAGTTCATGTAACACACATATGATGGATGTCTAAGGGTTTAGTTAACCATCATGGGTCACCCCGACACCATGCCCAACCTTAACCATCTCATTAACACTTTACACTAGCTACTTATAATTAAATCAGAATTACAGAATTTTAGTGTCTCTTTACGTACTCAAAACCCTTACTTAATGACCTTCATAATTTATTCCAAACATCACCCATGTTCATTTATGAGTATATTAACTACCTTGTGATTCTCAAGTATTACTTACATGTGTAACTACTTCAAATAAAATCAAACTTCAAAACTGTCCTAATTCGGATTTGATTGCACACCAAAATATATCACTCTAACTACCATACTTAGACATGCTTTCAGAGGCTAATTTTTACGAGATTATCAATAGACATATGGAGCTTAACTACTGTAGAAGGGCTAAGCTTTATTCCATTTTTAAGTATAGGTTTTACACTCCCAAACATGACCTAATTCTGACCCGTATTTACTGTTTTAATAACTTTTAGTATAAAAATTATTTGAATGACTTCCCGACCTTAAAAACCTTTAAGGCCGGATTTTATGGAAAGTAGACTCTTTTAGCTTATTCATAGACTCAAGAAACATATCAATATTCATTTTTATCACCAAGATAACAATCGTTGAACACGACCTAAAATTCTGCTAAACTTTAAATCCAGTTTTAACGCAAATCTAACCAAACCACAAGCATGCATACACATCTAATTCAATCCTAAACATACTACAATCATAATATATCCTAAACATTATGTATTCTAAATAAAACCCTAGATCCATCATAATTAGGGTTACCTGAATACATTAATTAACTAGGATTAATCACACTTACCTTGATTCTTAGCACCTAAATCACAACTCTTGAATGTTCTTGGATCACTAGCAAAATTCGACTCCTGAGGGTTTTAAGCAGGGGGAAAATGATGGCACAAGGGGGAAGGGGGAACAAAATATGGCTAGGGTTTTCTTAATAAACTAATTAAATAGAATCATAATCTAACTAAACTCGTATTTACCTAAAACACATTTTTTTCTTTCTTTCCTCTAAAATTCGTATTTATTATGTATGTATAAAAAAATTATTTTTTTATTAGTTAATTAATTACCTTCAATATCTTAAGTTTTTATAAAAACCTAAGCTAATTTGGTAAATCATTTTGCTTAAAACTACTTTCTAAATATAACTTTCATTTCACAATTCACTTTCTATTTTTAGAAAGTTTACCACAAACATCCATATTTCACTCACTTAACTCTCCTTCAATATGACACATTTTCCTTAAACGCTTAATCCACAATAATCCAAATGTTGACGTAGCATTGCATGCAATACGCCATTCCTTTCCATTATCACTAAACGTGAACAAATGGAATACTCATCACCAAACACAAACACACTCATAATGAGATTCCCATACACCTCAAAATGATATCATCACATATTTAAACCACTTAGCACACATAATAATCACATAGCACACCACTTAATCACATACAATAAACACATAGTCATATCTAAAGGTAAAACTAACCTGCCCAAATCACGGGTGTCACACATACACTTTTGTGACTATTTAAGGATTGAAATGGTCATGCATACTTTACAAATCTATGATTTCAAAATGCATTTTTGTGACTATTTAAGGATGGAAATGGTCATGCATACTTTATAAATCTTGTATTTCAACATTTTAACAAACGCATTTTGTATGGTTTGTGTTTATACGCATTCTAAGAAAACCTATATATTTAAGTTTATGCGTTGCAAGTCTTGTATGGGCGGGACTTGCAACAGAGTAAATTTAATTATATAGTTTTGTGGTTTACATTTATACTTACATAAACCTATGAACTCACCAACTTTATGTTGATACTTTTACGCATGTATTTTCTCAGGTAAATAAGCTACTTGACTTAACTGATGTGCATTGGAGTCCAAACTTTACAAGATTACTTTTCAAACGACACATTTAGAGGTCGTTCTCCCATGTCTTGTGCAATGGGATTATGAAGTAACGCTCCCGGAACATATTTTCACTGCGACCCATTTTGGGGGTGTTACAATAACAATCATGCACTAAACTTATAACTATGATGATGCAAGTTAAAACATTGATTCCCCAAATAGAGAACTATGATGCATCAATTAAAACCTTGATGGACAAAATGTATAACAGTGATGTATTATAGTTATAAGTTTTGTGCATCAATGATGATGCAGTAATTTATAACCTTGATGCACTATACTCATAAACGTCATGCAGTAATTTATAAAAATGATGCACTAAACTTTTAAGTGTAATGCACTGCAAGTAGCCTACAAATTTTTTTTCGCATAAAAAATTTCAAAGAAAACAAAATTTTGAGAATTTTCTTTTGGAATTTTTTTCAGGGGGCTAGTGGTAGGTTACGGGGTGTGGGGGGTGGGTGGGATGGAGAAGATGATGTGGCAAGGTGACACATGTCACTCTCACAATCTTTGTCATCCTTTTCATTCTAAGAGACTTCTCGTTATATATATATAAACTTTATTTTCAACATTAATATAAATGCGAGAACTGCGAGAACTCATTTTAGACCCTTAGATAAGAAGATCAATGGTCATAGATGAGTATGGCAGTTTTGTAATTACACTAAAAATAAAACATATTTAATTTAAAAGAAGAAGGGTATAAATATGTGATGTGGTCGTTGTAAACGCAACAGGTTTTACAACTCCCTAGGCAGAGCACCTGATCGTTGTAGTGTAGTAAGGCAAGACTCGGGGGTTGTTATCATTCTCTAGGGGAATATATTGGGAAGGCTCGAATAGAATTTAACAAAGATCTAAGGGGTTGAAAGAAGATTCTTTTTGTATTTTTATATTTTTATAAAAGTAAGTAAAAATCATAGTTTGAGTGGTTTGGTTTGGTTTGGTTTTAATTAATTAAACTAAAAATAAATTTAAACTACTTTGGTGATAACTATATGATAAATGAACGTATTTACTTAATAATGCACTACTCCTTAGCTTGCTTCTTCTAATTCTGTTGCTTTGTCACACTTACAATGATCTGTGTAAGTATTTCCTAAGTCATGAACGAATTACACGAACCCGCCATCTACGTAATATTCCGTTAAGGCAACGCATAAGTAAGGTAGTATGAAGACTATTACAAGGCTCCTAAGAGTACATTAAATGCATTTAAAACACTTAAGAGGGATTAACCATATTAGGGGTAAGGTAGTATGAAGACTGTTACCGATGGTATCCTTTCTACACACTCACGCTTCCCTAGACGTCTATGCCAATCTAATATCTTATGGCTAGTTTTCTAAAGCCTAACGCGCACAACCATCACAAGAAGCAACATAAAAAGGGTCTGCAAACTAAGTTTCATGCAATCATAAGTAAATACTAAAGAGATCTAGCCTAGCATGTTAAAAGGAAGTGAAGAACAACAATTAATCAAACAACACATACACATATTGAAATATTAAAAGAATAAATAGACTTCATTTGATTAAAACATGTGTTTAAGGTTGATACATGACGGTTTTGACACCCTAAAAACGTCCTAAACATCTGCTAAAATCGACTTCTAATATTAGGGTTCGGTTCCCAAAAGTTACACCACTAAAAACCCAAAAATGAGTTTGTATATATATGTTTTTGAGCGCGACGGAGTCGCAAGGTTTCTGACGCCGTCGCTCCGCCGAATCTTTTAGGGTTTCTTTTGAGGCGACTACGTTCTGCCTCCGTCGTAAGTTTCCTGACGCCGTCCCTTATATGATTAGATGCCGTCGCAAGGAATTGCGACGCCATCTCCAGGAACTGTATGGAAATCTTCAAGAGACTTTGGTGTAGGGTCGTAGTCTTGTCCCTTTCTTCTTCAATTGAGCCCAAATCACATGTATTTCCTCCAAAAGCCATCCAAATGCTAAAAACACAAAAACAAATGATTTAGCACATAATCTGGGCATATTTGTGTGATTTAGGGGGTTAAATGACCCTGAAAAAGTGCATAAAATAACACCTCATCAAATACCCCTACACTTGGGATTTGCTTATCCTCAAGAAAATAGGCTTTTTTACCTAGACAATAGCAGTATTTGGGGCCTTTAACCTACTTTTGAAAGATAGTTTACGACACAACCTTCTAGACCTCGTAATTAAAGACATGAAAATAATATACTAGAACCTTACATAAGTGTTTGGATTCTCTCTTTCTCTCAGGTGTATAATGAATTATAACAATATGGGAAATGAGAAATGAACACTCATTACCTGTCATAGCATATAAATTACCATCGCTTGGTAAAGCATCAAACCTCCACCGCTAGGCGCAAGTACTAGAAATTACTAACAAAGAGGACTTTATGGGTTGTGGGGTGTAGGTGTATGATAACAATAATGGAAACGGAAACGGATGGGAAATATTTAGGGGTGACTTTTTGGGTGAATTTGGGTAGAAGTGGTGAGTTAATTATTCATAATAAGAGTACACGCTGATTGGGTTGCTAAGCCAAAGACTCGACCACTCGGATAAAGATGTACAAACTCTACATAACTCTACATCAAACTCTCTTCTTTTTCTTTTCTATTTTTTTTATAGATACACTCCTACACTTAAGTTTTAGAACTTATAATTACAAAATAACTAATGACCCGAATTGAGGTGGATCAACATAACATGGATACTATCGAACAAATATGGGAGTAATGATTTAACTTTTCTTCCCCATTCTTCTGCAAAATAAATACTACCATGAATCCTAATCGTCTCAAAACTATATTTACAAGGATAAGGACTTAGCAACCATGTACTCAAATAATTAACTTGGGTTTAAACAATAATGTACTAAAAATGAGTACATACAATGTAGGCTTAGGCGATTTGGGTGAAACAATTGGTTAAGGGTAACAATGCTCTTCATTAATAGTCCGGATTAACCCAAAAATTACGAGAACCGTGAAAAAGGATAGGCTCGGAGGGTTTTACTAGGGGTATCATGCACTAGAAATAAGTGCATGGCAAGGGTGTGGGATGGTTATATGATCGAGGTGACCATAATAACGAATACAAGTTTAAAACATGGGTTAATCCTAGTGCCTCTTGTCATTTAGCAAATCCTAATTCTCACTATGTGGTCTCGGGATGCATCACAAAAATAAGTTTTAGAATTTAATATACTACCGGTACACTCATATAATTTTAAACCGATACCAATGCTTCAAAAAAGGTGACAAAACCACATATACACATCCATAACGATGGAATAGATACACATGATTGCTCGATCCTTAACTCGAACAAGCTAAAGGTAAAATTATCTTAGGGTGCAAAAATGGATACCCGAATTTCTAAAGATTTAAAGGCGAACCTCACATTTTTGGGGTGGAATTTTGAGGGATTTTGTGCTAGTCATAAAATTCCTATCCATGAGACGCTAATAATACTCTGTTTTCGTCGGTGTGTGTCATAATATTTTTTAAATTTGGGTTAAAATTACCTCCTACACTATATTTCGATATATTAAACATCATTTTAAGGACAAAGCAAACGGCAATTGAAGGAATAGTTTCTAATGCTTATTTCCCATACACATAAGTTGAACATTGTCTACAATGTTCCCAAAAGTACTCGTAAACGAATAAAGGGAAAAGAGAAAAAGTTGAGACAAACTAGTACTCCCCTGGTTTGCTCAATAATGGAGAAGAAACATATGATAACTGGTTAAATCGTCATCCAAGAATCGTCTAATGAAACTTCCTAAGAATTTCCAAGCTTCTTCTCATCAAATATAACTTGTAAATCAACGACAAGAACAACTACACCAAGCTTAAAATCCATGAGTGAATGATATACAACCTCATTAACTACGTTTAAACTCTACGAAAGCAATAAAGATAGGATGAATGTAATAATATTATCATGGCTTTCTGCAAGAGTTTAGGAAAATTACAAATTTTAGATTTACAAAAAAATTCAAAAAACATGAAATTTTTTAACTACAGGCTGGTGACGCCGTCGGGAATAATCCTGACACCGTCTCCAGGGTCTGTGAAAAATCTTGCTTTGTTTTCTTGGAAAAATTTCTACACAATAATCCTATTAGTTATTTCCAGAAAAAATTTAGTGCATAGGCTACAAAAACGATTAGTACAATCATATTACTCAAAAAAACACACGACACAAGACACACGACGCGAATTAAACTAAACTATTTATTTTATATGTTTGAAATGGTTCTTATAAACTAGATATTTTGCTTTACATGCAAAATACCTTTGATTGTAATTAAGACGAGGTTAAAGACAAAATAAAGAATGATTACATATTATTCAAACATATAAGAACAAAAAATAAAGAATAAAACACACGACACTCCTATAATGCAAGAAATAAAAGATTGGGTTGCCTCCCAATAAGCGCTTGTTTTTGTTCGAGTCACGAGCCTGAATCTACGCTTATTTGACACGCAAAAGGTGGGTCTCCCATACACTTAAGTTTAAGTGCGGGTGATAGTAGCGATACACACCATTTCGATGAAGGTAAGCCACGTGAGGTAAAGGTGGTGTGTGAATGGTCAAAGGGGTTACTACCTTTACCCTAAAACTACCTAGACTATATGTGTTGATGAGTGGGTCGGTCTTTCTTTTGTCTCCTAGATTTACATCTAAGGATGGAAAATTGGATAAGGATTGAGGCTTTGGTTCATCAAGTTTAGGAACTTCCCTAAAACTAAAAGAAAGGTGATGACTACAAGTATTCAAGCCTAAATCCTCTAGTTGTGTTTGGTTCAAGGGTTCTAACTCCATCGAGATTCCTATAGTCTCCTCTACTTATTTCTGGTGAGTCACGGGCAGTGTGTAAACCTTAAGGGAGGACTTATGGGGTACTTTGTGGGCTTGGATTATCCATCTTATCCTCCATCATATCTAGATCACCTATAGGCTCATTATATGCATCTAACCATGACATGCACTTAGGTATCTTAACCATAACCATCTCACATTCTAAATCCTTGTTATATGTTTTCTTAGGTTGTGACTTAGGCAATTTAATCATGTCATCCAACTTATGGGTCATTGCTAGGTAGCTTTTCTCAAAAGTTTAATGCATTTGGTCACTTTTCCTAAGAGCCACACTAACAAAAGTTGATCCTACACACGAAGGTTGTTCATACGAATCCATCATAGGCGAAGTATCATATGGTTCATTAATTTCACTAGGTGAGGTATTTTGTGTGCGAGGATATTCTACTCCACCATTCATCATTCCATGTACTTCCTCAAGATTCTCTAAGTCACTTTTAAAATCTTTGGAATAATTTTCATGGTAATATTCGATGAAGCACTGAAATTGTTCTTCCATTAACGACGCAAGTGTGATTTCATCCGCCATGGTGACGAATGACATATTTACAAACAAATACATAAAGAAGAGATAGACCACGAGAAAGCTAATTGACAAGAAATTAAATCTTACTTAATAGGAATCTTGTAAGTAGACCTAAGCTAGATAGAATCCAAAACATACGCTATTCCCCACTTAGCAGCTCCAAAAAGTTGATGCGGTCGTTGTAAACACAATATGTTTTACAACTCCATAGGCAGATCATCTAACCGTTGTGGTGTAGTAAGACAAGACTCAGGGGTTGTTATCGTTCTTTAGGGGAATATGTTGGGATGGCTCGTACAAAATTTAACAAAGGTCTAAGGGGTTGAAAGAAGATTCTTTTTTTATTTTTATATTTTTATAAAAGCAAGTAAAAATCATAGTTTGAGAGGTTTGGTTTAGTTTGCTTCTTCTATAATATTCCGTTAAGGCAACACACAAGTAAGGTAGTATGAAGACTATTACAAGGCCCCTAAGAGTACATTACATGCATTTAAAACACTTAAGAGGGATCAACCATATTAGGAGTAAGGTAGTATGAAGACTGTTACCGATGGTATCCTTTCTACACACTCGCGTTTCCCTAGACGTCTATGCTAATTTAATATCTTATGGCTAGTTTTCTAAAGCTTAACGCGCACATCCATCATAAGAAGCAACATAAAAAGGGTCTACAAACTAAGTTTCATGCAATCATAAGTAAATACTAAAGAGATCTAGCCTAGCATGTTAAAAGGAAGTGAAGAACAACAATTAATGAAACAACACATAGATATATTGAAAGATTAAAGGAATAAATAGACTTCACTTGATTAAAACATGTGTTACAAAAAGTTTAAGGTTAACATCCCTAGCATTCAAGAACAAATGTAGCAGCAACTAAACAAATTATGATATTTGAGTCCAAAACATTCACACATGGCTTTCCTAAATTGCATAAAGTAAATGCGATATGCTATTAAAACAATCTATTAATATTTTCTAAAGCTATTGTGGTATTGTTTGAGCTAAAATCAAATTCATTATGGCAGTGAAGGGAACAATAGCAACAACTATGCCATAACTCTTAGCCAGAGTATAATTGTGGTAGATTTTGACATAACCTACTTCCAATATAGTGACATTAAGTTCCCAACTGAACATTAGCATATGATCTAAAAAGTTATAAAACCAAAACCCAACCCGTACACATATATGTCTTTATAGATTATTGTAGATAACACTGTATTGGATATGGTAAGTATCCAAGAAGGTCATTTTATACTCGTTTTAAGAACAATATTGGTGAACAAAGATTTGAATGATCATCTACTCGTCTTTAGAACAATTTTGGTGACTGTTTATAAGAAGGATTTTCAAATCGACGCTTGTCTTAATCGTTATGTGGAACACTTTATAACTGAGTAAAAAACATAGATTGTGATCATTACTGATTTATCTTGTAGTAATGTTTAACCTCAAACAATTTAAAATAGAAACTAAATATCACAAAATACGTAACCAAAGTTTTTACCTTTATCATTTAGTATACACTTGCAAGCTTGGCCACTCACCTGTATGCGGTCTCAAAATGCTTAAATATACAAACTTGATATCTCTGTATTGCAGAAGACCCCCTTTTTAAACCATTTGTAGCCCCTCTGCATTGAGTACATCATAAGATTCATTAGATGACCACCTAAAAACATAGTATAAGCTAAAGACTAAGACAAAATGCAAAATGGAGTTGGCGTTACCGCAATTTGTCTTAGTTGTCCGGCTCATTGTTGCAGTCCACTTGCATGTGCTCTTCACTCATTCATATCAAGACTTGGACTTGGCTACTGTTACATTAACAAAAAATAGTATACATAAGGCAAATTACAATTATTCCGTATGGTTCAAACTCATAAACACTGTTTGTTTTATTTACTGTTCAACATTTATACTGGAAATAACAACAAATCTGAAACCGCACAGATATCCTTGGGTCCCAATTCTATTTTAAAAGTATATAGCCATGTGAGAAAACTTAAGGACATATTAAACATGGTTTTAACCGTAATGTTTCCAGGGTCTTTAATACAAATTATTTTTTTCTTTTTTGCTCCACTTGACACCTAGACTACCTATTTTTAAATGTTCTTTGACTTCCTTCCACCAGCTTATTATAGTTGTTATAAAAGCTATATACCCAAACATAAACATCACTTTGTCAGTTTCAGTAATACATGATCACTTTTAAAAGGCACATCCAAACATCATGTAAATGGCATAGAAGTAGACAACAATAACCTAATGATCAAAGGTAATTTAGCGAAAAAGGGTTAAAACGAAAAAGGGTTTGGACGGCAAGTAAGCACACAAAACCTTTAGCAAAGCATGAGCAAAGAAAACATCAAAAACTGCTGGAAATGATGTTTAACAGGCAGTGTAGTTTCTCATGAATCAAGAAAGCTCAGATATGTAGCTTAATTTCACCCATTATAGATGAAAGACGAACCAAATGAGCCTAAAAATGACACATCTAGCAGATGTTATACAAAGATACACTTTATTATATGTATCAAAAAGGAAATTAATTTACCATTGTATTCTTTCAGGTTTATTAGCTGCTTGAGCTTTTAATTTTGCAGCCTTATCGAAATTTGAGTTCGTAGCTGAGATGTAAGTTTCAAGGTCTGGCATATCAATCTCCGGTCCTCTGGATAAAAATGAACCATAATAAGAATTAGAATACCAAGATAACAATAATTAATATGAAATAATGAATAGCATTAATAGCTTGAAACCTTGTGATTTCAGCTCCCAAAGGTGCAAATGTATTATAGGTATTCAGATGGTAACCTCAAAATAAGTTGCCACCGAAGCAACATTTGTGATATAGGGGCCCTGTGATTCGCAAATAATTCACAAGCTGTTCAGCATCCCAGAACAGCACACCTCAATGTCGGCATGCGCGGCTACATTTTCACAATTGTACATATTTTGACTCCATCCTTGAAAAATGACGTATCAGATACAGAGAGATGAAGTGTAACCTCTTTAAACATTAAACCTTATTAAACATGTTTCAAGCATATATGAACATCAAATATCAGAAAGTGCTTAAGCAAATTCCTTAAGCAAAAGATTTATGTTGCATTTGGAGAAAATTAGTTTCAGCTCATGGCAAAAAAGCAGCAGACAACCGCTTAACGTGTTTTGCACTAAAGAATCTTTATGGATATGGAGTCGGAAGAACATGAAGAGCATCGATCTATAATCCCAATTCTTTAAGTGGGTTAGAAGTTTGGTATATGCGCACTTTATGGTACTAAACCTACTCCTTCACACACATAGCCTTAAGATAAACATACTTATTGTTTTAATTTATGACTCTTAGTTGTTTGTAGACTCGTTTAGTTAGTCATATAATAAGTCTCATGTTTATTTCTAAAAGATTAGAAATAATTATTAAGATAGCTTTTATAGTCACTTAGCACTTATTATAAATATATGCAAAACATCAGATAAGTTGTGACAACGATAACTAAGAGTCGGCCAAAGAAGCATTAGTAGAGACATGTAGAGGGGATGAAAACACTAAATGTTGAAGCCTTTTTTATGTCTGAGGTAATTTCATTAACAACCGTCTATCTTGTAAACACACAATTTGATGTTTTTGCATTTCATCATTTCCATCAGTACATTAATGTCATACCCCAATAATGGTGAAAACTCAGGAATGCAACATAATGATCAATCATAACACAAGATGCAAAATAGAGAAAACTACAATGCATAAACTTCAAGTGTTACGAAGACCATCAACCTCGAACAACCTCGAGTGATGTCCCAAATCACTATCAAAACCCACAATCTCTTATAATAGCCAATAGCCCGCACAAGGGTCCAAAATCCAAACTTAAACCAAAACTTCCAAATACTAAAGCCAAACAAAATAAACAAGCAAGACTTTACATGAAAATCCACTCGGGATACTTCTAAGTCTGCTATCACAATCACCAACCTATTCCTCTTTCACTTCACCTGAAAATGATACTCGAAAAGCTGTGCCAATATTTCAAACAGTGGACAATAGTGCTATATGGCAGTGAATAGATATGCAAACAACCTTAGCATCACTGCTAATCAATAACTATATGTCACTTACGCACCTAAAGGGCCTACCAGTTGGAGCACTAGATTAGGACAGGACCACACACAAACTAGGGTAGGCGTACCCATCCGCTCAAATAATCACACAAATACTAGGTAGGCGTACCCATCTGATCCAATGAATTATGCAACACATAATATTCACATAGCAGTCATAAACACATAACTTGTCCAAAAAACAAAACCACATTTTGCACAGTTCAATTCAAAACATTTCAAAACACATTTGAGTATCATTTTCCCTAACGAAAAAACAGTAAAAAGTGGGGCTAGGAGAACTCACCTCAAGCAAGTCTTTAGCAACCAAATCTCAATCACACAAGCAAATGCAATGACGCCCGCACACGACCTAGTCCAGTTAATGTCCCAATTTAATCATCCATTTCCAAAACAATCTTCACGTTTGATGCATAGAGTTTAGACGCGTTGTACAATTACTCATAACAATTTAGTGGTGTGATGGTTGACGACATATCCCAACAATCATATCAATCCCATTACTCAATAATACATACTTATACTATTTTAGAGAAATAGATAAGTAATATACGTAAATATTTATAATTAATAATTATAAATATATCTCGGTAAGTCCATTCGGTAACCTTAGTCACCGTGAAAATAATCATATTAGAGTTGAAAATGAAACGTTTACTCATAGTAAACATATTCGAGAAGTTTCGAGAAAAAATATATTTTTCGTCTTTTAGTGAATTTATTAAATAAATAAAATAATTAAATAATATTTTATTATTTAAAATCAAAAATCATGTTTTTAGAAAAATTTCTAAGTATAAACTTTTTACGAAATTTCGACATGACCCGTACGCTCATACAACGTTTTCCAAAGTTTCAAACCTTATTTTCAACATTATTCATAAATTCGACACTTTTCGACAAAACTCCAAAATCTCAATCTTTAGCGTTTACTAAAATGTTTTTCCTAAAATATCGTTCAATATCACTTCGTAAATACATTTTCACTTTCAAAATTCCGTCAAAACTCTTATAATGACTAAATATCGCTTATTGGGCTTTAAGACCCAACAAGGGTCCATTAAGATATTTATAAGTCCATACGATCCAAGTCCAAAACCAAGGTCCATTTACATACATAAGCTTATACTAATAAGTAGAAAATAATCCGGACCACAACAAGCCCTCCTATTAAGCCACGGCTTAAATAGACTTATTAGGCCGTGAGTCCATAAGCTCCAAAATACGTATATTAAGCTTGAAAATAAGCTAATAAGCTACGTATCGCATTTGGTTACTACCATAAGCCTCAAAAATAGTCCACAAACATACGCCATAACACAAAAATAGTCAAAATCACTTTCCTAGAGATTTTGAAAATTCACATGGCATATAAGCCCAAAATAAGCCAAGAAATAGCTTAAAAATAAGCCCAAATAAGCTATACAAGCTACTATAAAAAAATAAGCTATTTAGCAACATATATTATTCAACCATCATGACCACAATATCAAAACTACAAAAACTCCTTTTTCACTTTTTATATCTGACGAACTAAATGCAACCTTTTATTCGTTTCGTTTAAAAAAATCGATTTTCACGACTATCATCTTGTACAACTAACATCTATGCATCAAAATAAACCCAAAAGGAAAAACTAAATTTAAATTTGAAAACTATTGGGAAATATACATTCCTAACTTAGTACCGTTAGTGATATACTTAGTACCGCTAGTTATAGTTACACTAACAGTACAAAGTGTTAAGTACTGCTCAGATAGTTAGTACCTTTAGTATAAAATAGTTAGTACCGTTTAAGAGATATGTATGAGATATTGTAGGAAAAGATATGTATTATCTTTTACGCGTTTTGTAAGCCTGTTAGGGTTTATCCTTGGTCTATAAAAGGAACCCTACGACATTAGAGAGATGACACACATTTTGATAACACACAGATCTCATCTCATACAATCATATCTCATAGTTAGTAATCTATAACCCTTAAAGCAGATTAATAGAAATCAAAGTTTAGTATTCATTATTCTTCTTAATACTATTGTGTAGATTCCGCATATACAATAAGTATTCATAGTCAGTGTTTCTCTATAGTCAATCTGTATTTATACAAGTTGGCTATCACCCTTAGCAGGCTGCAAAGATCTGTTCAGTTTGGGACTCACAAGTGGTATCAGAGCCTGTGAGAAACTCTGAGTAAGAAGAACAAAAACCAGTTATAAACCCCTATCTTACAAAGCAATTCAATGGCTGGATCACAAGATGATATTCCACCACCACCACCACCACCATCACAAACACCAACACAACAAACTCCTCACACTGTTTCAACCATCAAACTTCCTATTCTCAAGAAGGGAGAATATGACATATGGGCCATGAAAATGGAACATTATTTAGCCCATACAGACTATCTTATCTGGGAAGTTATACAAAATGGGAATGGTACTATATCAATCACCACAGATACGCAAGGTCAAATCAAGGTTCTGCCTCCAAGGACTGTAGAAGAGATCTTAGCTAGAGAAAGAGAAAGAAAAGCAAGAACCACTTTGCTTATGGCTTTACCAGAAGATCATCTTGCTAAATTTCATAAAATGACTGATGCTAAAGAGATGTGGGAAGCCATCAGATCTAGATTTGGGGTAAATGATGAATCAAAGAAGATGCAGAAATATATTCTAAAGCAACAGTTTGAAGGTTTCTCTGTATCAAACTCAGAAGGACTACATAAAGGCTATGACAGGATTCAAAGTCTTCTGAGTCAATTAGAGATTCATGGTGCAGGCGTCTCAACTGAGGATGCAAATTAGAAATTCCTTAGGTCTCTACCTTTTTCCTAGTCTCAAGTTTCCTTGATCATGAGGACCAAGCCAGGAGTGGACAGTCCCAGCTTTGATGATCTGTATAATAATCTAAGAGTCTTTGAGAATGATGTTAAAGGCTCTACTGCATCATCCTCTAGCACGCAGAACGTGGCACTTGTTTCTGAGAACACTAGCATTACTAATAATGTTAGTACCACTTATGGTGTTTCTAATCCTTTTGGTCAAAACTCACAATATGAACAAACTTCAACATATTCCTTACTTGTAAATCAATCCAGTTGCCCTCAATTAGATCATGAAGATTTGGAACAGCTTGATGAGATTGATTTAGAAGAAATGGACTTGAAATGGCAGGTGGCCATGATTTCAATGAGAATGAAAAAGTTCTATAAAAAGACAGGTAGAAAGCTACAATTTGATGCTAAGGAACCGGTTGGTTTTGATAAAACCAAAGTCGAGTGCTATAATTGTCACAAGACAGGGCATTTTGCTAGAGAGTGCAGAACCAAGGAAAATCAAGATAGTAGGAGGAGAGATGCTTGGAACTCTGGAAATAAGGATGGGAGAAGATCTGGTAAGCAGGAGGACTCTAAAGCTTTGGTGACTATTGATGGAGAAGGTGTTGATTGGACCAGTAACTCAGAAGAAGAAGAAGATTATGCTCTGATGGCTTGCAATAGTTCAGGCTCAGACCCAGAGGTAATTTCTTGTTCAAAAGAATGTAAAGAGTCTTATGTTGAACTTAAAAATTTTATGATAAAAAAAGAGCACAACTTAGTGATGCAAGCATAGAAATATTGACATATACTCAAGCTTTAAAGAAAGTTGAAGCACAATTAGTTGCTCATCAACAAGGTCAACTTTGGTATGAGGAAAAGATAAGGTTTATGAAAATAGACTTAGATGATAAAACAGATGTCCTAACATACCATAAGAAACTATTGGCAGAAGCTGAAAAAGAAAAAAAGAAGATTTAAAAGCTAAAGTAGAAAAATGGCACAACTCTTCTAAAAATCTTGGTAAACTGCTAAATACACAGATGAGTGCTAATGATAAATTTGGGCTTGGTTATGAGGATTACAGATATGATGGCATCCTGAGTTATGAAAATGAAGTTTTATAAAGTGTATTTATGAATAAGGAAAGTGAATTAGAAAATCAGCCTTTGTATGATAGGTTTGCTACAGCAAAAGGAATGCATGTTGTACCCCCACCCATGATAGGGAATTACATGCCATCTGGACGTAATATTGAAATAGATTACTCACAATTTACATATGGTCTAAAACAATCTTAAACTAGTGAATCTGAAACCCAAACCAGTGACTTTGATACATGTGAATCAGATTGTAGTGTTGAAACACATGAATCTTTGCCTGAACCAACTGTCAATGAACCCAAAGTAGTAAGTCAACCTAAGGTTTGGTCTGATGCTCCTATCATTGAGGAGTATGAATCAGATAGTGAGGATGGGCATGTGTCTCTACCAACAGAAGAACAGGAAGCACCTAGTTTTGCTAACCAGCAAGTAAAAACTCCTAGGGAAACTGTTAAGAATCAATTCACACATAGTAAAAATCCTAAAGTTGACAAGAAAGGGTTGGGATATGGGTTTACTACAAAAGCATGTTTTGTATGTGGAAGTCTTAGTCATCTTATCAGAGATTGTGATTTCCATGAAAAGAGGGTGGCTAAACAAGCTGAGTTAAACAATAGGATAAGGAAGAAATCTAGTCAAAGGGAGATTAGGCCAATTTAGAACAATGTGCAAAGAGTGAATCATAAGAACCAATTTGTTCCTACAACAGTACTAACTAGAACTGTCAAAATTCCAGTTAGTACTGCTAGAGCTAGCGGTACTAACAATGTTAGTACTGCTAGACATAATTTTAACAGTCAGGCAGTACTAACTAATGCTGCCAGGAAAATTAGTATTGTTAAACCTTTTGTGAATAGAGTTAGATCAAAACCTGTTTTTCATAAAACTCATTCACCATTTAGAAGGCCTTTTAATAACACAACAACACTTAGAACAAGTTTTTCAAAACAAAAGGTTAATACTGCTGAGGTAAATACAATTAGTGCTGTTAGGGAAAAAGGGAAACTAATGTTAAGCCTTCAGCAGGTTGTAATTGGAGACCAAAAAGACATTACTGGCACAAATTCTCTAAATACAATGGTGGATCAAGACCTAGAGATTATGCTACTTTCAAAGATCCACTAGGCAGACTCAAACCCAAACAGGCTTGGGTCCCTAAGAGTATCTAATCTCTTTATTTGATGTGCAGGATTATCCACACAGAACTTTACAGAACAAAGGGATTGTTGATAGTGGATGTTCCAGGCACATGACTAGAAACAATGCCTACCTTGCTGAATATCAAGACTTTAATGGTAGCCATGTTGCTTTTGGAGGAAGTAAAGGTTACATAACTGGTAAAGGTAAAATACAAATAGGAAAGTTAGATTTTAAGGATGTTTGCTTTGTGAAAGAACTACAACATTTTAATCTCTTTTTCTGTGTCACAAATCTGTGACAAGAAGAACAAAGTTCTTTTCACTAACTCTGAATGTTTTGTTTTGTCTCCTGAATTTAAGTTACCTGATGCAAATCAAGTCTTACTTAGAATCCCCAGACAAAACAATATGTACAGTTTCAATCTAGAGAACATTGTTCCTTCTGGAGGTTTAGCCTATTTAATTGCAAAGGTCACAATTGATGAATCTAACAAATGGCATAGGAGGTTGGGTCATGTTAACATTAAAAACCTAAAAAAACTTGTGAAGGGAAACCTTGTAAGAGGTTTACCTTTAAATATTTTTCAAAATGACCACACTTGTGTTGCTTGTCAGAAAGGAAAACAACACAAGGCCTCCTGTAAGGCCAAAACAGTGAGCTCTATTAGTCAGCCCTTACAACTTTTGCATATGGATTTGTTTGGACCTACATCTGTAAGGAGCTTAAACCATAAGACTTATTGCCTGGTTATCACTGATGATTTTAGCAGGTTTAGTTGGGTGTTCTTCTTAAGAACTAAGGATGAAACTAGTGGAATCCTTAAGGACTTCATAAGACAAGTTAAGAACTAATTAAATCAAAAAGTTAAAACTATTAGATGTGATAATGGTACAAAATTTAAGAATAAAGAATTTATTGAATTCTGTTGGTCAAAAGGGATCAAGAGAGAATACAGCAATGCCAAAACTCCACAACAAAATGGAGTTGCTAAAAGAAAGAACATGACCCTTATTGAGGCTGCTAGGACTATGCTAGCATATTCATTTTTACCTAACACTTTTTGGACTGAAGCAGTTAGTACTGCTTGTTATGTTCTTAATAGGGTATTAGTGACCAAGCCTCAAAATAAGACACCTTATGAACTTATAACTGGTAAAATACCAATCATAAGCTACATAAGACCTTTTGGGTGCCATGTAACCATCTTGAATACCATTGACCACCTGGGCAAGTTTGATGGGAAATCAGATGAAGGGTTTTTAGTTGGGTATTCTCTACAAAGCAAGGCTTTTAGGGTATTCAATTTAGAAACCAAGAGAGTTGAAGAAAACCTGCATATAACCTTTTTAGAAAATAAACCCAATGTTGTAGGGAAATGACCAACTTGGTTGTTTGATCTTGATTATTTAACTGTTTCAATGAATTATCAACCTATGAGATCAGAGAATCAAGCTAACAAACATGCAGGTCTACAAGAAGCTAATCAAAATGCATGTACAAAAGATATTATTGATGCAGGTAATTTTGAAAAAGAAGCTGAATCTGCTCAGGACTACTTTGTACTACCAATATGGTCTTCTTATTCTTCAACAGTCATGAGGTCAACAACAAAGGATAAAGGTGAAGCACCTAACAAACATCCTGATTTAAAGACAGATGAGAAGACAGTAGATAAGGAGGATCAAGTCTTTTTGGATGAGCTTGAAAGACTTAAAAGATAAGAACAGGATGCTAATGATGCAACTGAAGCTCTCAGGAAGGAGTTTGCCTAAGAAATTGAGAATTTACTTCTTCAAGCAGGAGCTGCTAAAGCTAGCAGTACTAACATAGTTAATACTGCTAGCACACCAGTTAGTACTACCAGTCCTTATGGTGGACAATCCTACTGATGGTATTTTTACAAATTCATCTTATGATGATGAGGGTGCAATGGCTGACTTCACAAATTTAGAACCTGTTATGAATGTCAGTCCTATTCCCACATCAAGAATTAACTCTATTCATCCTTTAACTCTAATTCTTGGAGATCCATAATCAGCAGTTCAAACAAGAAGCAAAGTGACCAAAAGTTCTGGAGCCTATACTTTTGTAAGTTATATTCAAAAGTAAAGGAGAAATAATCATAAGGACTTCCAACATTGTTTATTTGCTTGTTTCTTGTCTCAAAATGAACCCAAGAAGATCTCTGAAGCACTTGAAGATGAAAGTTGGGTTGATGCAATGCAGGAAGAACTGCTGCAATTTAAGATTCAGAAAGTTTGGATTCTTGTAGATTTGCCTTATGGGAAGAAGGCAATTGGAACAAAATAGGTTTACAAAAATAAGAAGGATGAGAGAGGTGTTGTGGTTCGAAATAAGTCAAGGTTAGTTGCTCATGGACATAGGCAAGAGGAAGGGATAGATTATGATGAGGTTTTTGCTCATGTGGCCAGGATTGAAGCCATTAGGATCTTTTTAGCCTTTTCCTCTTACATAGGATTCATAGTCTATCAAATAGATGTGAAAAGTGCTTTCATGTATAGAAAAATTGATGAGGAGGTCTATGTGTCTCAACCACCAGGTTTTATATATCCTCAGTATCCTAAGAAGGTCTACAAAGTAGTGAAAGCTCTCTATGGTTTACACCAACTCCCAAAGCCGTATGCTACATATCTACTTTAATGTATTGAAGAAAGGGATTACAGAAGGATGAACTATTGACAAAGACTCTTTATCATTAAGAAGGACAACATGATATCATATTAGGTACAAGTTTATGTGGATAAATCATATTTGGTTTCTACAAAGAAATCTTGGTGGTGATGAATTTAAGTCCTTAATGAAGAGTAGAATCAGATGATTCTATGGGAGAGCCACCTTCTTTCTGGATACAAGTCAAACAGAAAGAAGATGGTATCTTTATAAGTCCGATAAGTTAGTTTCAGAAATCCTAAGAAGTTTGATTTTTCAGTGTTAAGACTGCTAGTACAACCAATTAAGACACCAGAAAGCCTAAGTCAAGGATGAGGAAAGCTAGTGATTGGATGTACATCTTTAATAGATCCATATTGGTTCTTTTAAAGTAATTTAAATGCTTCTAGCCGGATATTATGTTTGCAGTCTGTGCTTGTTCTAGGTTTCAGGTCAATCCAAAGACTTCCCATCTAAGTGTTGTTAAGAGAATCTTTAGGTATCTAAAGGGCAAACCCACACGTGTGCCAGTGGTATCTCTAGAGTGTCCCATTTGACCTTGGACGTCCTACTCAGATAGTGACTATGCTGAGCAAATCTTGACAGGAAATCCACAACAGGAGGTTGTCAATTTTTTGGCAGGAGACTTATTTCTTGGCAATGCAAAAAGCAGACCATTGTGGCTACTTCTACTACAGAGGAAAAATATGTTGCTGCTGCAAATTGCTTATGGGCATGTTTTGTGGATCAAAATCAAATGGTAGACTTGGTTCAATTTCATGAACACAAAAGATTACATTGATGAAGGAAAGTACAATATGCCTTGTAAAGAATCTATTATATCACTCCAAAACAAAGCATATTACCATCTAGGCACCACTTATAAGGGAAGCTATGATAAGAAACTTATCCAGGCTAAAAATGAGACACTGATGCAATGTAGCTGACTCTAACCAAGGCATTTGATTTTAGTAAAGGTTTCAGTTTCTTGGTTGTTAGCTATTAGGGCGTATTCAATCCAAAGCTGCATTGGTTAAGGGGAGTCAATAAGAATTGTTTGTATATTAGTATGAAGTGTTCAGGTACAGAAGCATCTTGACATAGTGTATGTTTTTTCATGGAGTTTATTTGGGTTTTTAGAGAGTCATTGGGAAGATCTTTACGATGGTACTGAAGCACGAGCTGTTTGCCAAAAATGTTCATTCTTTGTTTGACATAACATTAGTACCGAGCAGTGCAAAGTTAGTACCTTGGGCCAAAGATAGTACCGCTATAGAGACGTTGAAGAAAATACCGCCAAGGGTATAAAGTGTAAATTGAAACGGTTTCTTTGATTTTAGGTTTGCTAAACCTATATAAACCCATCCCAATTGCACAGTTCACTCACGTAATCTCTCTTAAATACTTTCTTTCATTCAAGCCCTAATCTCTCACTCACCGACGATCTCCAATCATGGTTGTTCTTGAATCGTGCCCTAAACACAACATGGTTGCATATTTGGAAAATACTTCCAGGAATGCAGAGTTTCATGAGGTTATTGACTTTTGCACGAAGCTCCGGGGAATCACAATGCTCTCACTGTAAGTCCAGTAGTCTCTACTACATTTGTTGAACAATGTTGGATGTCTGCTAAATCCAAAATAATCAACAATGTTAGGTATATTACTGCCAATGTAGCTGGCAAGCCTGTGTATATCTATGAAGCATCAATAAGAAGTGATCTTCTTTTTGATGATGCCAATGGGATAGATTCTCTACCTAATCAGGCTATATTTGATGCTATACAGCTCATGGGTTATGAGGGGGATTTAACTGTTCTAACATTTAACAAAGCTTTGTTTTCACCCCAATGGAGATTTCTTTTTCATACAATGAATCATTGTATTAGTTCTAAAAGCACCTCTTGGGATCAAATTCCCACTAACATTGCCACTGCTGTAATTTGCTTAACATCTAATCAGAAATATAATTTTTCTAAATTAATTTTTGATGGTATGCTTAGACACTTAGATGCAAAGAAAAAGTTTGTCATGTATCCAAGGTTCATTTCAATCTTTTTAGATAAACAGCTAATGAATGTACCAGTACCTTTAGACCATTTTCCTGTAAATGCTTTGACAAGTAAAGTTTTCTCCTTTATGGTTAAAAAGGGTAAACATTTTTCAGGGAAAGTCACACCTTTATTTGCTTCTATGTTGGTACAACCAACTGAGGATGAGGGTGCCACATCAGAAAGACCATCTGAACCCCAACCTACACCCTCTCCTCCTCACCCAAGTGAAGCCAATGTTGAGCCTCAGACTGACCCATCCCCTAGACCTTCACCTTCTACACATATTCCTGATTCTATTCCAGAGAGTTCTGGTGGGAATCATGGAGGTCAGTCATCCAGTGATAAATCCCTTTCAGGGAATGAGGGTGACATGACACTCCAAAGTGTGTATGATCTTTGTATCTCTTTGTGTACACAGGTTACAGATCAAGCCAAGGAAATAAAACACTTGAAGGCACAGATCAAGAAGCTTCAGAAGAAAGCCAAACCTGTTATTACACACCACAGAGCTTGGATGAAGAGTGTATCCTTGAAGAAAAGATTGGCAGGAAAGAAATCCAAGGAGTCTGTATCCAAACAGGGGAGGAAATCTGCCAAAGCTGAACCTTCAGTCCATAAAGATCCATTATTTGATGAGCTTCCTGATGATACATTGGACTATATGGATACTGAAGATGCTCAAGATGTGGGGAGGACAAGAGATGTAGTGAATAAAGAGAAAGAGAGTGCTGAAGATGCAGTTAGTACTGAAGGTGTAGTTAGTACCGACAAGGAAAAAGTTAGTACTGACAGACAAAATGTTAGTACTGACAGACCAAATGTTAGTACTGACAGACCCAAAGTTAATACCGACAAGGAAAAAGATAGTACCGTTAGCCCTGATGAAGGTACTGATGATCAAACTGAAGGAAGAAGTGCTACTCCAACCACTCCAACAACTACTCCTACAATGTTTGGAGATGATGAAACTATTGCTCAAGTTCTTCTCAACATGAGCCAAGCCAAAGCAGTTTCAAGAGAAAAGGAGAAAGGAGTAGAGCTTAAGGATGTTGAAGAGACTGAGAGACCTAGACCTACTTCAACCAGATCATTATTGACATTAAAGCCTCTTCCAAAGATTGATCCAAAAGATAAAGGGAAAAAGAAAATTGAAGAGGAAGATGAGTCTGATACTGAATCTGAAGGTATTCCTGAAGCTGAAAAGAAGTTTAAGCAACTTGCTAGGGATGAAGAGATGGCTAGAAAGGTACAAGAAGATTGGGAAGCAGAAGAAGAAGTTAAAAAGCTAGCTGAAGAAGAAGCTATAAAGACTGCCCTTTCAAATGAGTATGATTTTATCCAAGCAAGAATTGAAGCTGATAGACTTCTAGCTCTAAGACTTCAAGATGAAGAGAGAGAGCAGTTCACTGTGGAAGAGAGAGCAAAGTTCCTTCATGATACAATTGCAGCTCAAAGAAGGTTTCTTGCAGAACAAAGAGCTATTAAAATTTGAAATAAACCTCCTACAAGAACTCAGTTAAGGAATCAAATGATGACTTGTTTGAAACATGTTGGAAACAAGAAACACTCAAACCTGAAGAACAAAACTTTTGAAGACATACAAGCTATATATAAGGAAGTGAAAAGGTTTGATGAAAGTTTCACTGCTGTTGGTTCCACTGAGGATGAAAGAAGGATTAAGGAGATGAATGAAGGAGTAAAAGACACTGATCAGAAAAGTTTAAAGAAGAGGGTTGATAAAGAAACTTCAAAGAAAGAAGACACAGCAAAGGTACCTTCTAACGTAGATATAACAGAACAGGGTATAAAGAAAAGGAAGGGTGGTCATATAAAGATGCTTGCTAGGAAAAGGAAAAGACTACAATCAGATGTTGATAGTGATGATGAGCACAGAAAGTGTCTGAATATTGTTACATTTGAAGGTATCATGGATAGTGAAATAATGGAGAGAAAATCTATCATTGCTAGGTTGAACAAGGTATCATCACTAGATGGAGACTATCTTGTTATCTACAGAGCAAATGGGAACTTCAGAGCATTCAACTGTCTATTGGAGGTACTACATATATTTGATAGACAAGATTTATTTCACTTGTATGACTTGGTGATGGAGCAGTACTCAGAAATTACACTAGAAGGAATTGAGTTGATTCTTTGGGGAGATTTGAAGATAATGATGGAATCCTCACAAGAAGAAAATGATCAAAGTGATTTCTGGGATGATCAACAAGATTGGGAGATTGTTACTTGGAGATTGTATGAAGCTTGTGGAGTTTACATACTAGAACTTAAAGATGGGACAGTCATCCATATGTTAGTTGAAAGAAGATATCCTCTTTCCAAGGATTTATTGCAAAGGATGCTTCGAACTGCACCGTGGGTGCAAGATAACGACAAAATCGGGCTTAAACGCGAAAAAGTTATGCGTTTTTCTAAAGTTGCAATTTTAAAAGTTTTTACTTTTTAAATACGATTTCCTAAAACGATTAGGATGGTTGTGATGTAGTATATAGAAATTATCATGTGGTTATTAGTATCAGTGCTATATTTACTAGGTAGTTTCACTGTATGATGGCCTCTTCGGGGGTGGCGTATCGATGAGTATGTTTGTTGGATTTACGATTTTTAAAGTGTCCTAGATCCTCATAGTCACTACACGGACCTCTTAATTATGATAGCCCGAATCGATAGTATGATTATAAATAAGAATATATGGTAGTTGTTAGTTCAAAATACTTGAGTACTCATAGACCACTATATTGACTAAGGTTGCCATCGAGCGTTAGACGTGACGCGTTTTCATTAGGGATAATGTCATTATCGATTTACTCACTCGAGTTGTGTTTATAGCCCCCACGTTGTACTGATTTTACTTAGTTTTTGGAGTGAGGAGAAATGCTTGTTACAAATTTTATGGATTTGTTTTTTGAATTCTATTACCTGTCATTTGAAATTCGTTTTACAAATTGGATATATTGCTTGTTTACGTTATTTTCAAAAACAAGAACATTTCTTAACTGTTACCCCGAATGGATTACGGATTAGGCTTAATGTGGGATTGAACTGTTAATTACCCTGGAGGGTAAGCCGCGAGTGTTATGAATTAGATCGATTGGGGGTTTGACTACTCTCCGTTCGGGGTGATTAACTATACTAGTTCGAGATCGACACTAATGAACGGTATAAACTTGTCGGGATGATCAAAAATATTATACTGATGAATATGAATCCTTAACGGTCCTTGAATAAAGTGGCATACTCTATATGCGTCTACCGTAGCGGTTCCATAACTTAGAGTAATCATAAATCATTGTAGCCAAAGAAGGTTTCTTGCAGAACAAAGAGCTGCTGCCATCAGAAAACCATGATCCTTCCTCAAGAACTCAGCTCAGGAAACTAGGTCAGATGATGACTTACTTGAAACAAGTTGGAACACAAGAAAACCCACTCCAGACCTAATAGAAATTAAAATTTTGAAGGAATTACAGGTTTATATGAGAAAGTGAAAAGGTTTGATGAAAGTTTCACTGTTATTGGCTCTACTGAAGATGAAAGAAAGATTAAGGAAATGAATGAAGGAGCTAGTGATCCTGAAAAGAAGAAGAAGTTTGTTAAGGAAGATGTCTTAAACTTAAGGTTACCTGTAAGCCAGATGTTAGCAGAGTAGGGTTGACAAAGAAGAGAAAAAGTGTGGTCATATTGAAGATGCTTGCTAGGAAGAGGAAAAAGACCACAACCAGAGGTTTGATAGTATGATGAACACAGAAAAGTGTTATAAATATTGGTACATTTGATGGTACCATAGCTAGTGAATGTAATAGAGAGAAAATATGTCATTGCTAGGTTAAACAAGGTATCACTCATCCAGAATGGAGACATTTCTTGTTTTTACAGAAGCCAATGGGAACTTCAAGGCATTTCAACTATCTCTTGGAGGTACTTATATCTTTTGATAGGCAAGAATAGTTATTTCACTTGTATGACTTGGGTTGATGAAGCAGTACTCAGAAAGTCTACAACTGGAAGGAATTGAGTGATTCGTATTGGGGAGGATTTTAAGTAATGTGGGAATCCCTCAACAGAAGGGAAAAAATGATCATATGACTTCTGGAACAATCAACAAAATTGGGAGATTATTAGATGGAGATTATATGAAGCTTGTGGAGTTTACATATTAGAGCTTGAAGATGGGACATTCATTCATATGTCAGTTGAAAGAATGTATCCTCTCTCCAAGGATTTGCTGTAAAGGATGCTTGAGTTTGGATTAGAAGTCGAGGTAGACAGTACTGCTGCATTAGATTTGATAAGATTCATTAAACAACAGCTGAATGAAGAGTAAAGAAGAAATGGGATTGAGAAGGGTTTGAGTGTTGGCTAACCACCACACAACAAATGGTCATCAGTTCACCATGCTTAATAGGCATAAGAACTGGCTTTAGTCATAAGCAAAAGCTTGTGGTAAAGAATTTCTCAAATCCGTTTTATGGTTAAAAATTTACAAAAATTTGTAGGGTTTTAACTCACTTGCTTCATTGGTTAACGAGTGGCTCGTCCTAGGATCAAATAGTTTTTTTTAAAAGACTACTAAATCTTTGTTAAAAACTATAGGGTTTATCAATGCACCATGTTATGGCAATGAAGCATTGGCTAGTCCAAAAGCAAACGGTTTTTGGTAAAGACAAATCAAATCCGTTGATGGTTGACAGTTTACCAAAAACTGTATGGTAATTAATGCACCGTAGTATTGCACTAAAGCATTATCTACTCCAGAGCAAACGACTACTAGTAAAGAGTTTTCAAATCCGTTAATGGCTGGTAGTTTGCCAAAAACTACAAAGCCAACTTAGTTGGATTGTTACTGAAAAGATGTAGCTGTGTTGCTGATAAAGAAGGAAAGCTTAAAGAGAATCAAGGATACTGAGTTTATACTGGTCAAGTTTCACAATATGAAGATCAAAGAATAATGCAGAAAGGATCAAAAGTACTAAGATTAAGTTAAAGATTTGACAAAGTGTTTGGATACATCCTCTATGAAGCTCAAGGAATTTACACCAGAGAAACATGAATTTAAACAAGTTCAATAATCATGTTTAAGGGAGGATTATTGGGAATTATGCATTCCTGACTTAGTACCGTTAGTTATATACCTAGTACTGCTAGTTGTATTTTGTACTGACAGTACAAAATGTTAGTACTGGTCGAGATAGTTAGTACTGTTAGTGTAAAATAGTTAGTACCGTTTATAAGATATGCATGAGATATGTTAGGAAAAGATATGCATTATCTTTTACGTGTTTTGTAAGCCAAGATTAGGGTTTTCCTTAGTGTATAAAAGGAACCCTTATGACATAGTTAGAGATACAAGTCGACATCAGTTCATTGTCAATCTCATAGTTAGTAATCAATATAAAAGTTTAGTTAGTTATCTTCATTGTTCTTCTTAGCATTATAAGTTAGATTCCGCATAACTTATAGTGTTCTTAGTCATTGTTTTTCCTGTGGTTAGTGTGGAATTATTCATATTAACTATAACCCTTTAACAAGGCTAGCAAGATCTATTGAATTGGGATCTACAAAATATAATCACAAAACAAATAACCAATCGGACAATATCAATAACAAATAAGACAATATCAATTAAAGAAATCACACCCAAGTTCAACCACCAATCACTTTGAGTGAATTAGGACTAGCTAGAGCACGTTTCCTTGCCTCTCGGGAAGGTAGGTAAGGATTAACTAGCCCGTTTGCACCCACCCAAATCAATTAGCGTTAAACTTAAAGGAAGAAAGATCAACTCACAAATCAATAATGATACATAATGCGAAAACAAGATCCTAACTACTTTGATTTACTTAGTCAATGACTCAAGGGCAACTGTGAACAAATCATGTCCCAATTAACCAAAACAACACCCAAAATAAGAAAGCCTCAAAAATACCAAATTAGGTTCTTTAAAGATCAAACCCTAATAAAACTAGTTAACCAAAAAGCCATTGCAATCGAACCAAGAAACCAGCAATAACACTAGATTTAACCACAAAACCTAATATTCAACAAAAACTGTTGAATAACACAATAGAACCTCATATCTAACACCAGAACCAAAAAACCCCAAATCTAATGAACCTGAAAATTTCAAATCACCACATTGAATCACAGCCGAGGCTCTAATACCATGTCTAAATTTTAACATGTATCAGGGAACCTAACCAACCATCCTTTGGTTTACTATAAAAGTATTCAGATTACAATACAAGAATAAAAAAAGATAGTCATAAATTAGTGAACTATCAATACACCAGAACAATAAAACTACAAGACTGAATCAAAACAGTTGATCAGTCATACAAATACAAGAACAAGATCATAGAGAGCACAAGAACGCCTTGGTAGTTTTATCAAGAGAAGTGAAAGAAACCCTAGCCAGGTCATTCTTTATATAGGCTGCAAGTTTCCAATTGTCAAGCTTTAGTCCATACATAATACACAACTAGACAAACACAACTAAACATGGATATTAGTGTTAGAAAGAATAAGAGAACTAACCGGGTCTCTAAGAGAACAAAACAGAACATCAAAACTATAAAGAACTCCTAATTAACCTCCTAAGACATACATTTATAATGTCATAGTATCTATTTATTTATCTATAGATTGAATTACACATGAAAAACATTATATTTAAAGATGGGGAGACTACAAATCCCCATAGTAATATTCTTCTCCTCGTGTTATTAGCTAGTTATTCCTTATTTTCCACTATGATTTATTTCAGTGTTTTTAGTCCAGTTAAAATTTATAAATTCATCAAAGTTAAATAAGTTACATTTATGAGTCGATGTCATTGTCTTTCTCTCATCCTTTCTATCTTTGTATGCATAGAATAAAATTCTTTTAGTATGATATCATATGTCAGCAGTAAATCCACATGAACAAAGGTGTCAAAAAGAAAAAAAAGCATTGTGAAAGTTACGTGATTGTTACAAACTAAAAAAACTCTAGCTTCTCGTTCTTTTCTCTTTGAGCACCATCTCCTCTTTTCCGCATTCAAGTTGCTATTTTTCGAGGATACACATGCACTTATACTTGCAACATATCAAGTTTTCATCTTTCTTATATGCTAAGGTGCTATGGACATTGTTCTGATATAAAGTCGGACTACATAGTCTTTTGATAATTTGTTCAATTAGCTACTTAGTTATCCGCTTCATCTTAATTTAGTCCTAAACGTGACACTGTTCCTTGCTCTTTCAAGTTTGAACAAGATTGTACCAATGTTAGACATTTAGATTAGAGGAATCAACTCAATTGTGTTGTGGTTCGAGGTCCATTAGGTTATTAGAGTTTCTTATATATTTGTATCTATAAATAGATGTATTATTGATTGTGTTTTGTGTGATTACATAATAAGATTTCATGTCTATTTATAATAAAATATGATTTAGAGAATAAACTAACATAACCTTAAACCTAATAGACCTTAAACTCGTGATTAAGATTGGGCCATAGTTAACCTATCATGTAACAAGTATACATTTGACACTGTTAGACCAAACTAGATTAGATGGGCCTGTCCAATTATATAGATGGGTCATACCCATTAGGTTATGTGTTAGTTGCTTAATCTCTAAGCCATGACATTAGTATAAATACACATACAATCTAATGTACAAATCAAATTTACAATTACAATAATATATACCCTTTGAGGTTTTACATGGTGACGACGCACTTCATGTTGGCAACGGTAAGGGTCTTCCTATTCTTCATATTGGTTCATCTAAAGTTTACTCACCACAAAAAACATTCTCTCAAAAACATTCTTCATGTACTAGAAATCTCCCACAATCTCATTTCTGTTCAGAAATTTTGTCATGATAATGATGTCTTCTTTGAATTTCACACTTCTTATTTTGTTGTAAAGGACGAGTCTACATACACCACTCTTCTCACCGGCCCTAGTAAACACGATCTCTACACCATCACTCTTCCTCAACTAAAGTCCATCAATAAAGTATCTTTTCTGGCTGTACGAGCTTCCCCAACCATTTGGCATAGACGGTTCAGACATCCTCATCAATGTCTTTTGCATTCTATGCTTTCTAATTTTTCTCTTCCTGTTACAAATAAAAGTCTATCATGTTTCTGTAATTCATGTCCACTGGGAAAATCTTCAAAACTACCTTTATTTGAATCTGGATTTCAAAGTAACAATATTTTAATCTTGGTTTATTGTAATGTTTGGGGTCCCGTACCTTTGTTATCTTTTGAAGGTCATAGATATTTTATGTTGTGTGTTGATCATCATTCTTGTTACATGTGGATATATCATTTAGCTCAAAAATATGATGTGTATTCTACTTTTAAATCATTTGTGCAAATGGTTAAACATCAATTCACAACAAAATTAAAGAATGTTCAAACCGATTAGGGTGGTAAGTTTCGCAATTTAGCTTTGTTTTTCTCTTCGCTAGGAATTATTTACCGACGTTCTTGTCCTCATAAAAGTGAGCAAAACGGCTTTGTTGAACGTCGCAATCGCTAAGTTATGGAGACC
>BQNB010045766.1:28453-41909 GCA_026074375.1 Tanacetum coccineum | reverse complement strand
ACATGAAGCTCCCTAGTAACATGATACGATAAGATTTTAAGTTTCTTTAAAAGTTAGTCGATGATAAATTACGTTAATTATATAACGTAATTGTTTTATACTGCGTCGATCGTTGATTAATAACGTTAATTGTGTCGGGTCTTAATAAAATCGAGTTTTATAATATTAATATATATTTTTATAATTTGTATAAATATATTATGTTTTATATTTTTAAGTTTGCAAAAATGGCAATATATACCCTTGGTTTATAAACTTTTACAAGTTTAGTCCTTTATATATAAAGTATATATAATTTAAACCTTTAACTTTAGAATTTGGAAAAATAGGTCCTTTTAGTTATAACTTTGGAATAATGACATTTTCAGCCCCTCTAGTTATAAATTTCAGAAAGTTACGATATATACCTCTATGCATGAAAATATTTGCAAATTAAGTCCAAAAAGCCATGCAAGCTTATTTTAGGGTTCCAAATGATATTTGAAGGTTATAGCTTATTAGAATAAGCTAAAATAAGATGTTCTAACGTAATAAAAGTTTAGAAAAAGGATTCGTTAGCTAGAAACTCAGAACGCGTCGTTTTTAGGGTTTTAATCAAGAACACATGGGTTTGAGGATTCAATGCTTTAACAAGAGTTCATATTTTCGTTATCTTAGAGTATAATGACATTCTAATACAGATTATAAGCCTTATTGAACAAGATTTTGAGCTTACTTGAGCTAAAATGGGTCGAAATGGGGTTTTCGAGTTCGTATGCCTAGTAACGACTTTAAGGGTTCCTTTCTCTTGATTCTTGGCTTCTATTCTGATCTTAGGGGCCTTCTTTTCTTCCTTGGCTGGGCTTAGAAAACTCATTTGTGTTTGTGGATGAAGTTTTTGAGGTTTTTGTGATTTGACAAGGGTTGCTTGGGATTCTGTTTATATAGGTCGTGAAAACCCTTGGTTCCTTAGTTTTCTGATGGCTAAGGGTTAATGGTGTAAAAGTGATGGACTAATGGAAGCCTATAGATGATCATGGAAGATAGGAGATTAGCTATGCAAGGTGGATGAGGGGTGTATGAGGGTTCGGTTACATAGGGGTGACAAGAAGGTGACTAGAAGCCTTGGTGGCCAAGGGAGGTGATGGAGGTGCTTGTAAGGTACTTGGGTGGCTGCTTGGTGACATGGTGGTGATGTCATAGAGGTGCTAGGGTGCTTGGTTGGGTTGAAAATGGGTCAAAATGAAATAAAAAGGGGTGTCGGGTTTAATGGGTCACGAGTTAGGGTTTTATGGTTTTTAGATCGAGTTAGGTTTAAGGTTTAGGGTAGTTTAGGGTATGGGTCACGAGTTAGGGTTTTATGATTTTTAGATCGAGTTAGGTTTAAGGTTTAGGGTATTTTAGGGTTGAGGATTAAGGTTTAATGTTAGTATTATGGTTTAGGATTAGGTTTAAGGTTTAGGATTAAGGTTTAGGGTTTAGTTTTAGGTTTAAAATGAAATTAGATTTTTAGGGTTTCGTTTAGGGTTTAGGGTTTAAGATTAGGGTTTTAGGATGACTTAGGGTTTAGGTTTAGGAGTCATGTATTAAGTGCTTGCACCTTGTGCTAAAGTGGTGGTAAAGTTTAAACATGATTTAGGAGCTTAAATGACCTAATTAGGTTTTTAGGCATGATTAGCTTGTACATTGTGCTTTAGAAAGTTGTAACTTGATTTAGGAGGGAAAAGATATTCAAATGTTGTGTATTGATACTTGTACATATGCTTTAGAGGCTTGCATATTCATTTTATATGTATACAATACATATAATTATAGTTTTGATATAAACGTTAACGTTTAATGCTTGTTTTGAAATAACGTTTTGTAAAGTAAGTTAAATGGATAATGTAGTTGGTAAAAATGATATTAAGATATAGACTTTACATATTAGGATGTTTACATGATATAAACATAGATAGAATTGGCATAGGTAGCTTGCGTGAGCTCGTTTACTTTAGAGATGCAAGTTACGTTGCATAATGAGATAAACCAAAAATTTCCCTGTAAATATATATATATATATATATATATATATATAATATGGATATTACAATGCATCTAATTTAATAGATGGATAATTACATTGATGAAAATTACAGGTTGTTATAGTCTTCCTCCCTCAAAAGAAATCTCGTCCCGAGATTTAGTTGGATGCCGGAGTGATGTTTGAAAACAGATGTGGATACTTGGCACGGATTTGATCTTCGTGTTCCCGTGTAAATTCTGGTCTTCTTTTAGAGTTCCATCTTACTTTGATTATAGGAATATGACTTTGTTTCAGTTGCTTGACTTTTCGATCCATGATCTCTACTAGTTCTTCCACAAAGTTGAGTTTGTCATCGAGTCGAAGCTCTTTCATTGAAATGACAAGGGATTCGTTAGATAAGCATTTCTTTAGATTAGAAACATGTAAAGTACTGTAGACATTTCTGAGTTCTTCAGGAAGTTCAAGTTTATACGCCACTAGGCCAATCCGTTCAAAATTTTTGAAAGGTCCAATGTACCGGGGATTAAGCTTTCCTCATTTTCCAAATCAGATGACACCTTTACGAGGTGACACTTTTAACATCACACGATCTCCAACTTGAAATTCTAAAGGCTTTCGCCTTACATTGGCGTAACTTCTTTGCCGATCTCTTGCAGCTTGCAAGCGTTGTCGAATTTGTATTATCTTTTCAATGGTTTTGTGGATTATTTCTGGTCCCGTAAGTTGAACATCTCCAAATTCGGCCCATCAAACAGGTGATCTGCACTTTTGACCATAAAGTGCCTTAAATGGTGATGCCTTAATACTGGCATGGTAACTGTTATTGTAAGAAAATTCTACTAATGGTAACTATTTTTCCCATCCTTTTCCAAAATCTATAACACAGGCTAGAAGCATGTCTTTGAGTGTTTGGATGGTTCTTTCACTTTGTCCATCGGTTTCAGGATGATATGACGTACTCATGTCTAATTGAGTACCCAAAGCATTCTGTAATGATTGCCAAAATCTAGACGTGAAATGACTGTCACGATCCGAGATGATAGATATTGGCACTCCATGCCAGGAGACTATTTCCTTTATGTACAATCTTGTAAGGGTTTCCATACTATCTGTCTCTCGGGTAGGGATGAAATGTGCGGATTTGGTAAGGCGATCGACAATGACCCAGATTATGTCATGTCCGTTTGAGGTTTTAGGTAGTTTTGTGATGAAATCCATCGTTATTCTTTCCCACTTCCACATAGGAATCTCCGGTTGTACCAGTAAGCCGGATGGCTTCTGACATTCTGCCTTAACTCTAGAACATGTCAAACATTTGCCAACATATTCAGCGATGATTGCCTTCATGTTAGGCCACCAGTAGATTTTCTTTAGATCCTGATACATCTTGTTAGAACCTGGGAGAATGGAATACTTGAATTTATGGGACTCATGCATGATCAAGTCTCTCAGATTAACAAAAAGTGATAACTAGCTTCGGTTTTTAATACAACGAGTTCCATCAGGACGTATTTCAAATGCTTTTTCCATTCCTCGTAAGTTTTAGCCTTGATGTTTCCTTCCTTGAGTGCTTCAGTTTGAACTTTGAGAATTTGTGATTTTAATTTTGGATGAATGGTCATAACTTATGATCTAACTCGGAGTGGTTTGATTCGTTCCTTCTGGCTTAAGGCATCTGCTACAACATTTGCCTTTCTAAGATGGTAGCGAATTTCACAATTGTAGTATGCAAGCAATTCTAGCTAACAACGTTGTCTCATGTTCAACTCTTTCTGATCAAGGATATGCTGAAGACTTTTATGATCAGTGAACACGGTACATTTGGTGCCATACAGACAATGTCTCCAAATTTTAAGAGCGAACACTACTGCTCCTAATTCAAGATCATGAGTGGTATAGTTTTTTTCATTAGTCTTAAGTTGTCAGGATGCATATGCAATAACCTTCTCTCTTTGCATTAACACCGCTCCCAGACCTTGATGGGATGCATCACAGTAAATAACAAAATCATCATTTCCTTCTGGTAATGCTAAGATTGGAGGCTTCACATAGCTCTGTTTAAAGTAGTTAAAAAAAAGCTAGGCTCGTTGGTCTTTTTCCTAGATATACTTCTTGTTTTTCTGGGTTAATTCAGTCAAAGACTTTGCAATCTTCGAGAAATCTTTGATAAACCTCTGATAATAGCCGGCAAGTCCTAAGAATTGACGTATTTCTGTGGGTGTAATATGAGATGTCCAATTCTTAACTGCTTCAATCTTGGCGGAGTCAACATGAAGTCCTTGACTATCCATTAAGTGTCCAAAAATAGCACGTATAACGAAGTCCCAGAAATCACACTTAGGATAACTTTGCATACAACTTCTCTTTCTTGAGGAATTTCTAGTATGTATACTCAGATGATTTACGTGCTCATCGTTGTTACGAGAGTAGAAGAAAAAATCATACGAGGACACTATTACTAATTTGTCGCAAGTATGGTTTACACACACGTTCATATATTTCCATGCATACAGCCAGTGCGTTAGATAAACCAATGGCATTACTTAAATTACATAAATGTCCGTATCTTGTTCTAAAAAGCAGTCTTAAGGGAAATATCTTTCCATCCCTTACTTCTCAGTTGATTGATAGCCTGATCTAGTCAATCTTCGAGTAGTACACTCGTACCTTGAAGTTGGTCAAATAAGTCATCAATCCTGGGTTAATAATAACGTTCTTTATGGTAATTTATTCAACTCTCAGTAATCGATAACACAATCATGAAAGATCCATCTTTCTCTTCCTTGACAAACAAGATAGGAGCTACCCCCAAGTGAGGTACTTGGTCGGATAAAACCTCGATCTGATAACTCTTGAAGTTGGTTAGATAGTTCCTGCATTTCTGAATGAGCTAATCTATATGGTGCTCGGGCTACAGGCGTTGTTCTTGGAATTAAGTCGATTTGGAATTCTACTTAGCAAACGGGAGGAAGGCCATGTAGATTTTTAGGAAAAACTTCTTGGAATTCTCTGACTACTACTCTTACTGCGATATCTACTAGTCTATTTTCCTCGTCTGAGCATCTTTTCCATTACTTGATTAAACGGAAAACTTAACAACCCTGAGATCATATACCTTTCGGTTTTTTATACAGGATATGAGACATAGTCCGGGTTTATAATTTAGGTTTCCTCGATTATTCCAAGTTTCAATCACCGTTGATTGGGGATGTTGACTGACTTTCTCGTCACAGATAATTCTAGCAGACACTGGATAACCAATCCATACCAAAGATGACGTGTCGAAACTAAACGATTTGATTGGCATAAGATTAATTTTTAAAAGGTGTGTTTTTAACAGGACAGGTGCAACCCATAATAACAATGGTTTATTTATTCCTTACTAGGTTTCCGTCATCCATTTCTAAATTGTAAAAGGTACTATTATAATGGGTGGAATATTTAGCATAGAGGAAAGAGATATGGATACGAAGCTTTTATCGGCTCCAGAATTAAATAATACTTTAGCTAGATGTTGGTTTAGAAGGAACATACCCGTGACTACGTTCGGGTCTTGGTGAGCATTCCTATCCCTCAGCATGTAGGCTCTTCCCTGGGCATTGTTGTTGGTGGTCTTTTGGCACTGATTTGTATAATTCCCTTTCTCTCCATAGGCATGACAACTGTCACTGGTAGCAGATTACTTCCAGTGGCTGGCCCTTTGTTTTTATAGTTCTTGGTCAGATGGACCACCTTGTTACAAGTATTACACTTGACAGTGCAAGGTCATATGTGATGCATAGTGCATTTCTTACACAAAGGGAGATTTCCAGTATACCCATTGTTTTCAGTTGGAGTGACAGCATAAGACCTAAAGGTTTCTTGTCTTCTGTTTTGTTGTGGTTGGTGATTATTGTAGTGGTTGTTGGTGTTAGTGTTACGGTAGTTGTTGTTGAAAGTTCTTCTGTCGTTAAACTTGCGTTTGTGATCACTTGATACTTGCACCGGAGTGTGCTTTGTTGCCTGATCCATTAGCCTCTGGGTTATGTTAATGGCTTCTTCTAGAGTTTGAGGTTTAGAGGCGGTAACATTCCCTTCAATACTTCGAGGCAATCCCCCGATGAAAACTTCCATCATTTTCTCAAAATCTGGCACCATAGTGGGACACAAGGTTGCCAATTCGTGGAATCTTCTCACATATGTCTTGAGATCATTCCCCTTTACAGTCAAATGGTAAAATTCGTCTTCCATCTTCTGGACCTCAGTTTGGGGATAATACTTCTTTATCAAAAGCTTCTTGAATTCAACCCAGGTAATCTTGTAAGCTTCTTCTATCCCAATAGGTTGGGCAAAATAATTCCACCAAGATAGAGCTTCTTCAGTTAAAGTACCAGTAGCAAACTTCACCTTGCAGTCTTCGGTACAGTTGCTACAGGAAAACACTGATTCTGTTCGCTCAAACCAGCGGATAAGACCAACAGCGCCTTCCATACCTTTAAAGTTGATAGGTTGGCAGCTCATGAATTCTTTGTAGCTACATTTTCTTGCTATAGGAGCTTCTCTTTCTCCGGTGTTCCTATTGGTATTATCAGCATTTGCCATTGTTACAGCTTGTGCTTCTAGAGCCGCGGTAACACTGTCAGCAACTAGTTTCCTGATGGCAGCTTGAGTCATGGCTGGTGCTTCAGATGTTGACGTCCTTTTGGGAGGCATTCTATCAACATAAGACAACACGTAATAAGAATGATATCACAAGTCTTAAAATGAAATGCTTATTTTTGAACTTTAAGCATTTTTAACAATAGTGATATTGAAATCATAGATACTTATTTGATATGGATTCTAACAAGCATCTGATTTATTAGAAGTCACTGTATGATTCATAATGATGACGACGGAGATGTAATATAGGGCACATGATGAATATAACACGGGATCACCATTGTATTATATCATAAACAACTTGCCTTTGTACTGTACATAGTCAAAATTCGGCAAGTGTTGTTATTTATACCACACATCCCGTGGCTAGGTTAAAAGCTATAACTAATATCTAATCTAGTAGTCCGATGGTCCTTCCTAGCTATTCTTGTGTTCATAGATTACATCCAGAAGACTTTCCTTATCTGCTTGGTGATACCTGGATATATTTGATGATTTGTTCTTGATTAGCAATCCTGAAGCGAGTCAGAGCAATCTTGTTGTTATTTCCCATTTGCTATCTTTGAAGTTTAGCAATTTGAGTATGAGACTCTCAGAGTTCAGCTTCCAAATTGTTAAAATCTTGTTGTATGATTACCCGACCTTTTCCGAGACCTTCTATTTTGTCTTCTATGTGCTCAATGTGGTTGAGAGAGAGTTCATCTAGATGATTCAAAATTTCCTCAATTTGGTCCTCATGACGTTCCAGACTTGTCTTACGAGAGCTTTCTCCTATCTTAAATGATTGAGGTAGGGCAGAAGTAGAGGATGATCAGTCACGGCCTCGTTTATTAATTGGCAATAATTCCTCAGGAAGAAAGAATTCTTGAGGATTAAACATTGGAGATAGCATTGAAGATGGAGGCACAATAGTTGGCAGTGGATTAAGTGATTCTTTAGCATAGTATGCATGCATGACCTTCATATAGGGGTCATCATGAAAAAGTAAAAAAGTTGGTGAATCTATTGAAACTAAACCAAATGAGTTATTCGAAGAGCTAGAATAAGTATTTCCTGGTGAAGCTGAGACATAGTCCGGGGAAGCCGGGATATAGTCCAGAAAGTTAAAGGAAAAAGCATCTTCAATATTGGAAGTAGGGTGGTTGGGAGAAGACATCACTCTGTTAACAACCCAGTGGTAAACAACATAAGTTATTTATATAATAGTATAATAGTTATGTACTTTACATACTATTCGGGAGATAAAGTGGCACGGAGGACTTTCTTGGATGGAAAAAGAAAAGTAGTTATAGTTAAGGTTTCAACCTTGTTCTTTATAACCTGGCTCTGATACCAATCTATAACACTCCCATTTTTGACATATAGCAGCCAAAGCTAATCTAGGGTATTATTTCATAGTACAATAGTCATAATCATAGGAAACGACTCAAAAGAGACTTTACAAACAGAGGTCCCAAAATCTACATGAAAACATAAAGTTTGAATGACAACAGTTTAGCCATCTTCAAGTCTGTGCCACTCCGTGCCATAAGTTGCTCAATTACCTGAGATAAACATGCTAAAAAGGTCAACACAAAGGTTGAGTGATATTCATAGGTTTATGGTAAACAGTTTGAATACAAGTTCAATAGTGGGCTACGTTGTTATACACCCATAAGTGTAATAACTGCAATGAGTACAATTATCATGGAAAACATTATTATTGCCCTAAGCTCATGCACCGAGACCTTGAGATAATCAATAATCACAATAAGTTACCCCAACGGGAGCCTTTGTCAAACACTCGCATAGTGTTTCAAATAAAGTGCATTTGGTTACCAGAAAGTATAGGTACACTAACAGGGAAGCTTAGTCCCAAATAGATCTATTCACAGCATTACGCTTACTCCGAAAAGTAATTAACGGTTCATGATAGTGGGGTCTTAATGGCAAAAGTAAGGACTTAGGCAATAATATATCAGGATAGCATACAGTTGGAAAAACACTCGTATTCATGGTTTATAGCATGTATCCCCCTCGCGGGTTTATGAAAACATTAGAAGATTTAAAATGTGAGGCTATGAACTCACCTTAACAGGGGAAATCTGATTGATGGCAAAAGTATATCAAGTGAAAGTAACGGCTTCGTCACACAACCTGGGGTAATATGTCAAGTCTTAGTTTGATTGTTTATGTTTCACAACTTTACAGAGTTTAACATTTATATTTGATTTATTAGTTTATGGAAATATTGTATCACTGTTCGGGCTATCATAATCCAGAGGCCATGTAGTATCGTTTGAGGAGTCAGGGCACTTTAAATCGTAAACCCAGCAAACTCGTCAAAACAAATACTCAAATGGAACCCCTCACATGAAATTCCCTAGTAACGTGATACGATAAGATTTTAAGTTTCTTCAAAAGTTAGTCGATGATAAGTTACGTTAATTATATAACGTAATTGTTTTATAATGCGTCGATCGTTGATAAATAATGATTAATGTGTCGGGTTTTAATAAAATCGGGTTTTATAATATTAATATATATTCTTATAATTTATATAAAAATATTATATTTTATATTTTTAAGTTTGCAAAAATGGCAATATATACCCTCGATTTATAAACTTTTACAAGTTTAGTCCTTTATATATAAAGTATATATAATTTAAACCTTTAACTTTAGAACTTGGAATAATAGGTCTTTCTAGTTACAACTTTGGAATAATGACATTTTCAGCCCCTCTAGTTATAAATTTCATAAAGTTACGATATATACCTTTTGCATGGAAATAATTTACAAATCAAGTCCAAAAAGCCATGCAAGCTTATTTTAGGGTTCCAAATAATATTTGCAGGTTATAGCTTATTATAATAAGCTAAAATAAGATGTTCTAACATAACAAAAGTTTAGAAAAAGGATTCGTTAGCTAAAAAATCAAAACGGGTTATTTTTAGGGTTTTTAACAAAAAACGCATGGGTTTGAGGATTCAAGGATTTAACAAGAGTTCGTATATGATCTTAAGAGTATTATGAACATTCTAATACAGATTATAAGCTTATTGAACAAGATTTTGAGCTTACTTGAGCTAAAACGGGTCGAAAAGAGGTTTTTGGGTTCGAACGCCTAAGAATGGCTTCAAGGGCTTCTTTCTCTTGATCTCTTGGCTTCTATTCTGATCTTGGGGCTTCACTTGATACTTCTTGATCTGCTTTAAGACTCCATTGTTGTTTATATTGAGTTTTTAGGTGTGTTTGAATGGTTTGGGGGTCTCGGCTATTTATAGGGCTCGAATGAGCCTTTTGTGCCCATGTTCTTAGTGTGGTGTCCAAGTGTTATAGATAGATGACTAATAGAATCTTGGAGTGAGTATTGAAGGATATGGAGGTGAAACAATGCAAGGTGGAAGGTTGGGGGGGGGTTTGCTACTATGAAGTGACAAGGAGGTGATGAGACAAACTTGGTGGCCAAGGGAAGGTGATGGGAGCTACTTGGGAGGTGCTGGTGACATGGTGGTGATGTCAATAAGGTTTGGTTGGGATGTTGCTTGGCTAATATAGGTTAAAATGGATTAAAAGGGCACTGGTGCCGGGTTATTTTATTCAGGTTAGGGTTTGGCTTGGATTTAGGGTTTTAATTTTGAGTTCGGGTTTTGTAGGTTTAGGATAGATTATAGGTTTAGGATTAAGTATAGTTTAGGGTTTAGGATTAGTGTTAGGATTAAGGTTTAGTGTTTAGGGTTAAAGTTTAGGGTTTAGGATTAAGGTTTAGTTTTAGGTTTAAAATGAATTTAGGGTTTTAGGATTTTGTTTAGGGTTTTGGGTTTTTAAAATGTGTATTAGGGTTTAGGATTAGGGTAATTAGGGTTTACATGTTGTGTATTGAGTATTGTATCTTGTACAAAAGAGGTGGTACGAAATCTAGAATGAAAACGGTGGCAAAATAAGCTTATTTGAATGTATGCTTAATTGAGTTGTACATTGAGCTTAAATGACTTGTACATTGGTTTAAGAGGGAAAATATATTTCAAATGTTGTGCATTGTACACTTGTACACATGCTTTGAATACTTGCACATTCATTTTATATGTATACAATACATATAATTAGGGTTTAGATGTAAACATTAACGTTTAATGCTTGTTTTGATATAACGTTTTGAAAAGTACGTTAAATGAATAATGTACTTGGTAAAAATGATATTAAGATATAGACTTGACTTATTAGGATGTTTACATGATATAAACATAGATATATATGGCATTGGTGGAGGTTGCGTGAGCTCGTTTACTTTAGAGATGCATGTTACGTTGCATAATGAGATAAAGCAAAAATTTCCCTGTAAAAAGGTGGTATATAAAGTGCATATAATTTAATAGATGGATATTACAGTGAATCTAATTTAATAGATGGATAATTACATTGATGAAAATTGCGGGTTGTTATAGTCTTCCCCCCTTAAAAGAAATCTCGTCTCGAGATTTAGTTAGATGCCGGAGTGATGTTTAAAAACAGATGTGGATACTTGGCACGAATTTGATCTTTGCATTCCTATATAAATTCTGGTCCTCTTTTAGAGTTCCATCTTACTTTGACTATAGGAATACGACTTTGCTTCAGTTGCTTGACTTCTTGATCCATGATTTCTACTAGTTCTTCAACAAAGTTGAGTTTGTCATCGAATCAAAGCTCTTTTATTGGAATGACAAGGGATTCGTCAGATAAGCATTTCTTTAGATTAGAAACGTGGAAAGTACTATGGATATTACTAAGCTCTTCAAGAAGCTCAAGTTTATATGCCACTAGGCCAATCCGTTCAAGGATTTTGAAAGGTCCAATGTACCGAGGGTTAAGCTTTCCTCGTTTTCTGAATCAGATGACACCTTTACGAGGTGACACTTTTAACATAACACGATCTCCAACTTGAAATTCTAAAGGCTTTCGTCTTATATTGGCATAACTTCTTTGCTGATCTCTTGTAGCTTGCAAGCGTTGTCGAATTTGCACTATCTTTTCAGTGGTTTCATGGATTATTTCTAGTCCTGTAAGTTGAACATCTCCAACTTCGGCCCAGCAAACAGGTGATCTGCACTTTCGACCATAAAGTGCCTCAAATAGTGCTGCCTTAATACTGGTATGGTAACTGTTATTGTAAGAAAATTCTACTAATGGTAAGTGTTTTTCCCATCCTTTTCCAAAATCTATAAACACCAGACTCAAGCATATTCTTCAGTGTTTTTTTGGATTGGTTCTTTTACTTTTTCCATTGGTTTCAGGATGATATGCCATACTCACGTCTAATTGAGTACCCAAAGTACTTTGTAATGATTGCCAGAATCTGGATGTGAAATGACTGTTACGATCCAAAATGATAGATATTGGCACGCCATGCCAGGAGACTATTTCTTTGATGTACAACATTGTAAGGGTTTCCATACTATATGTCTCTCGGGTAGGGATGAAGTGTACGGATTTAGTAAGGCGATCTACAATGACCCAAATTGTGTCATGTCCACTTGATGTTTTGGGTAGTTTTGTAACGAAGTCCATCGTTATTCTTTCCCATTTCCATGTAGGAATCTCTGATTGTATCAGTAAGCCAGATGGCTTCTGACATTCTGCTTTAACTCTAGAGCATGTCAAACACTTGCCAACATATTCTGTGATGATTGCCTTCATGTTAGGCCACCAATAGAGTTTCTTTAGATCCTGATACATCTTGTCAGAACCTAGGTGAATGGAATACTTCGATTGATGGGATTCATGCATGATCAAGTCTCTCAAATTACCAAAGAGTGGTAACCAACTTCAATTCTTGATACATCGGGTTCCATCAGGACATACTTCAAATGCTTTGTCCATTCCTCATAGGTTCTCAGCTTTGATGTTCTCTTCTTTGATTGCCTCGGTTTAGGCTTCGAGGATTTGAGATGGAAATTTTTGGTGAAGGGTCATGACTAATGATCTAACCTGGAGTGGTTTGATTCGTTCCTTCCGGCTTAAGGCACATGCTACAACATTTGCCTTTCTAGGATGGTAGCGAATCTCACAATCGTAATCCGCGAGCAATTCTAACCAACGGTGTTGCCTCATGTTCAACTCTTTCTGATCAAGGATATGCTGAAGACTTTTATGATCAGTGAACACAATACACTTTGTGCCATACAGATAGTGTCTCCAATTTTTAAGAGCGAACACAACTGCTCCTAATTCCAGGTCGTATGTGGTATAGTTTTCTTCATGAGGCTTGAGTTGTCGAGATGCATATGCAATAACTTTTTCTCTTTGCATTAACACCGCTCCCAGACCTTGATGAGATGCATCACAGTAAACAAAAAAATTGTCGTTTCCTTCTGGTAATGCTAAGATTGGAGCTTCACATAGCTTTTGTTTTAACAGTTGGATTGCTGAATCCTGGTCTTCTCCCCAGATATACTTCTTGTTTTTTTGGGTTAATTCAGTCAAAGACTTTGCAATCTTTGAAAAATATTTGATGAATCTCCGATAGTAGTCGGCGAGTCCTAAGAATTAGCGTATTTATGTAGGTGTAGTAGGAGATGCCCAATTCTTAACTACTTCAATCTTGGCGTGGTCAACATGAATTCCTTAAATATCAATTACATGTCCAAGAAATTGCACGATACTGATCCATAAATCACATTTGGAGAACTTGGCATACAATTCCTCCTTTCTGAGTAATTCCAAGATTATTCTTAGGTGATTTGCATGTTCTTCTTTGTTACGGGAGTAGATAAGAATATCATCAATGAGCACTATCACAAATTTATCCAAGTATGGTTTACACACACGATTCATGAGATCCATGAACAC
>BQNB010045766.1:0-18526 GCA_026074375.1 Tanacetum coccineum | reverse complement strand
TCTAAAAATAAAAAAAAATAAAAAAAACCGGAAAAACCAGGGGGGTACCAATGGTGTTTTAGGGAGGTACCAATATCATAAGCCTTTGATGATATATAAAGCCCTATTTACAGCTACATTTTGTTCTTATGTGAAAGTTTTTGATTTTTCTTTTGACAAAAATAAATAGCTTCATTTTTAAATGAATTACAACCCATATCTTGCCATATATTGACTTTGATTTGATGTGATGACGTGTTGACTTATTTGATGATATATAAAGCCCTATTTACAGCTACATTTTGTTCTTATGTGAAAGTTGTTGATTTTTCTTTTGACAAAAATAAATAGCTTCATTTTCTGGCATGATTTTACACTATAAACACGATATCTATGTTAGTAAATAGGGTGTGTGTGTGTGTGATGATCCTGAATAACTCTGTTGTATCGTGTTTGTTCACTTTCCGTATAAAGTATTTTGACCCTATAATATGCCTGGGTTGCACGAAATCTCTATCGGGATAATACAAAGAGAGTAGCAATTTGTGTTCTAGGCACAAGAATCACAAATCAAGAACAATGAAGGAATTGTATATATTTTCGTTCTATTTCTGAGACCAAAAGTTCCTATAGATATATCAGGAAACTTAGACAGTTTTTGGGAAGTTTTGGGTGGTTATAATCAGTTAAACTCGAACTGTTTTTAACCAACAGATAAGACTTTACGGTGTAACATTAGTTGTTACGGCGTAAAGTCTTCAACTCTTCACTTGTTACGGCGTAAAATCAACATAGATTACGGCGTAAACTATAAGCCTTGAAACAAAAAACATGTTACGGCGTAAACTATTCGTATAGGTTACGTCGTAAACATCCAAAGGTTTAAGTCCTTAACCCAACAAGAGTTTACGGCGTAAACTCCACATATCCTATCTTGGTTTATTTCATGTTAGCTCAACGGGTGTGCACTCCACACTTTCCTAACTCGTATTCGAGCCGAACATAAAACATCATTGGTCTCTAGTAAATTATCATTACCTAAATGGTCGTCGATGAGACTAAAATCACGTACAACAACTTTCAACCATAATAAACATAAAGATAATTTTTTTTTATCTTTTCATAAATAATCATAGTAGATGCTCTAAAGTCATTATTTTATTAGGCTTCCGACACAATTCATAGAATTGTAAAGCTCACGAGCTACGCATAATCGACTCGGTAAACGCTCAAAACAATTAATAAATGAGCTCATTTCCAAGCTTCATACCCAAAGACTGATAAAGATCCCCGTACGGTTAAATGAGCATTAGAAACATATACGTGTGAATAGCTTAAATCCAATACCGAACTCGAGCCTAGTATGTATAACAAGTTGCCAGAATCTATCATGAGGTTGTAAAATGGTTGATCGAAAAAAGTAAGGCTCTAAGCAAACCTTAAGCTATAATGTTTTATACGAGCCGAACTCGAGTTTTTACGTAGTAATGATAGCTCAACTCGTTTACACCACCTCGTCCTGATCAAAGATTGTAAAGTTTTATGAAGATTTTAACAAATGTCACTTGAATCTTAATCCAAAACAAGATTAAACAATCAGATTATAAAACGCCCAAAAGATTACCACAGCTACTCTGGTGTAATCCTATTGATTATGTATCAATAGTACTATTACAATCAAACCCAGAAAACCAGAAGATCAAGATGATCTCAATCACCCGAATGTATACAGCTTTGAGAGAAATATGAAAACAATGAGAGAATCGTAAAAAATTGATGTGTAAACCCTAACAAGGGATAAGAAGTATATATATAGCCCAGCAACACTTCCAAGAATCCAATAAAGACAGCACCAGTCCCTCAACCTTCTCTTTATATTCTTTCTGTATCCAAAATAATAAAACCTGCACAAACAACTTTCAACAATGACACAGTTAGCCCCTGAACTATTTCGTCTGTTTTTGTCCACTTTCGTCCATTTTCGTACATTTTTGTTCGTTTTCTTTCGTCTTATTACGTTTTTTACGTTAAATGTAAGAAAACTGACGAAAACGAAAAAAAAACAGAAGGAAACGGACGAAAAGAGACGGAAACATAAGAAAACGGACGAGATCGTTCGAAACGGACGAAACGGATGAAAGCGTAAAAAAGCGTACGAAAACGTAAGAAGACGGACGAAACTGGACGAAAACGTTAAATGGACAAAAACGTAAAAACGTAAAAACGTAAAAAAACAGACGAAAACGTAAAAAAAGGCGAAAACGAAAGACAACGAAAAAAAGGAAAAAACGTAAAAAACAAACGAAACGTAAAAAAACGGACGAAAACGTAAAAAACGAACGAAAACATAAAAATCGGATGAAACGTAAAAAGGGACGAAAATGTGAGATAACAGACGAAAAGGTGAGAAAACGAAAGAAAACGTAAAAAAAGATAAAAACGGACGAAAACGTAAGAGAACGGACGAAAATGAGCGAAAACGTGCAAAAGCGTAAAGAAACGTAGAAAAACATGCAAAAACGTGCGAGTGTGCGAAAACGTAGGAAATTGTCCAAAAACGTAAAAGAACGTAGAAAATGTACGAAAACGTTCATAAACGTAAAAAAATATACAAAAGCGTATAAAAATGGATAAAAACCAAAAATTTGGACTCTTTGCCCGTTTGACCCCAGACCGTTTGACCCGTGCCCGTTTTGCCCGCACTCGTTTGACCCAAGTTATAAAATTCACCTGTTTGGCCCGCGTTCGTTTGGCCCGTTGCCCGTTTTACCCGTTGCCCAAACCCGCCCGACCCGCCCATTTTGCCACCTCTGATTGTAACCGATTATTGTGAATGAGATACAGAAAACATTCACCCACCTACATGGTATCAACCCTAACTCGATCCTTAAAACCCCAATTCCAGTCGACCTCCCAACAACAACACACTTCCTATAATTTTTTTATTCTCTGTTACTCAAGTTCATCACACGTGTTAGTGATTTGTGGTCACAAATCCACACGTTATATTATTGGTGTTTGTGCACGGTCATGAACCAGTTTGTGTTTGATTTGTTTGTCGTGCTTGGTCACGATTGTACTTGTGATTTACCTTTTTTTTGTTGGCTACTCATACACCCACGTTCCTGTTTTTATTCCCCTACAAACCCTACAGACGCCATGCAAACCCTACAACACACCACATTTCACGTCAGTGCTCCCTCTCTTCATTCAAACCCTAAAACAAAACATAAATAACCTAATCTCACTCGCATAATGACTGGATCAGCCAACACAATTACTCCTACCCCATTGTCGAAAAAACTTTCGTAAGTTACGCATCATCATCTTTTAAAAAGGGCCCCCGTTAAGCTTGACCTTGATGATTGGAACTATAAATCGTGGGAGCTCTTTTTTGAACAACTTTGTTCAAGCTATGAAGTGGAGAAGCTTAGTCATGGTGCTTCTAATAAAACTGACTCGAGTGATTCAACCCCTCTCACTAAAGAGATCAAGGTGGACAAAGTCATTCTATCTTGGATATTCACGGCCCTTTCGGATGCACTTCAAAACCGGTTGGTGATAGCCTGTCCCAAATCCGCTAAAGAAGCATGCGATTTAATCACCGACATTGTTAAAGTTAACAAGTGTTCATGTACCAATGCTTTGAAGTCGGAGTTACGATCTATTAAGCTAGGTGATTCAAGCATGGAAGCATATTTTATGAATATTGAATCCATTCTTACAACCCTCGCGAGTTTAGGTTCTCAAGTTAATGATAAAGACGTGGTTCATTATGCTCTTGAAGGTCTCCTGACAAGTATGATCAAGTCATTGGGTTTATGCACTTTAAAGACAGTTTTCCGGATTGAGATGAGGTTGAAGTCTAAATCACTCTTATTGCCCGTGGATTCTTCGTCTCCATTAGTCCTTATGACTCAAACAGGTACTCCTAGACGTCCCTCTTTTCCTCAAATAAAGTCATGGACACCATGTTTTGTTGGGAATTATATTTGAGTTGATAAAGACAAAATAATGAATGAAACAAGATGGAAACAAGAAGGACCAACGTCGTCATTGTAGAAGTCTTCAAAAGATAAGAATTGGAAGATTATCTCAGATTTGGTCAAAGATAAAGATAATATTTAATTAATTTTCTTATTAATTATCTTTATTAGTTTCCATGTAAACATTGACTCCTTATACTATAAAAGGAGGTATAAGGTATGTAGTTTATGCATCCAGAACAGAATATAATAGCAGACTTCTCAATGAGAGTCTAGCAAAAGCGTGTGTGTGTACACGTTTAGTAGTAGTAGTAGTAGTTAGATAGTTGGTGTAGCCTCATTTATTTTGATCAAATATAATGAAGGCTTAAATGTTCGGTTAAAACCTTGTTAGATAATATTGCTTTCTTGTTATTCCGCTGTGCATTTAATATTATCTGTAAAACTATCCTAGACGAGTTAAAATGATTCTCAACATGTGGTATCAGAGCAGGTTGCTCTTGATATCTAGGGTTTATACAAGGTTTTTCATGTATTTTCTTAATAAAAAGGCGTATTTAGCAATTAGGGTTTTTATGCAAACCTTAATTCGTTTAAAGGCAACAGCAGCAAAGACACTAGAAGGCTTCTGAGTTAGTGATCTGATCAGTGACATGGTCATGATGGTCGTGGTGATAGCAGCAACATATGTGATTGAAGAACAAAGCAATATTGATAAATGAGAGAAGTTGTTTATGATATGTGGTTATGATTAAATCTGCTGGTGTTATTATGACTATATGTTTGTGCTTAACATGCTTATGGTAATGATGCTACAATATTCATGGCTGGAAAAGCAATCATGGTTTTGGGTTGATATATTTATGGTATGCGTATTTTATGGAAAAGATACGTGATTATATTGAAGATACGTGATTTATGGAATGAGTTCAGTCTTTGGTTCCTAATTATTAGGAATTATATTCTGTTTCATTAAATACTTCTTCTACCAGATTATATTTGACTCCGTAAATTATGGAAAGTCTTTGGGCTTTAATTCAGTTACTGCTGCCAATGTAGGACTTACTGCTGCTACGTATAAATGCTTAAGGCTACTTCACAAGTTGTGTATACGCTTGGGGTTTTGATAGCAAAGTGATAACATACAGGTTTGTAATGCTGATTATGTGGACCTGGTAATTACCATATATTGGTATAACATATTAATATTGCTCATGTTTTCCGTTATGTTTCTCCTACCAAGTTCTTCATTAGTACTGCTACCTTTATGTTTGTACTGCCAAGAGAAAATTTTAGTACTGCTATGAGTTAAAAAATTAGTGACAGCCTTGTGACGGAAAATAATGTCACAAACAGCCTTGGGAGGAAGGAGAACCACTCATTAGCGACAGTTTAGTGACAGATAATGTGTCGTTGACAGCAGTTTTACGACAGATCTGTAACGATTTTGTAACACTTATGAGGTGTCGTTTGGATACTTAGAAAAAAAATTACAAAATATCCTTAAAAGTACTTATAAGTTAGTATTGCTGGTTGGACGTGGACGTGCATATGATACTAACAGATTGGGCTATTTATTGAAAGTTATGATTAGTGCTGTCAAGGTATTCATTAATACTGCCAGTTATAATTCGGTTAGTGATGCCAGAAGAGGTTAGTACTGCCAGGTATATTTCATCTATGATTAATACTGGTTTGTGGTTAATGTTGTTTGGGCTTCAATGTTTATACTGCTCGTCTACACTTAGTGCTGTTTGCGTGCACTTAGTATTACCAGGATGTTGATTGGATGTTTATACTGCTAGGCTTCTATTGATTTTTAGTACTGCCAGAGTACTTTGTACTGCTAGCTTTGTTCGACATAGGACAACAGTCGCGTTTGGATCTCGGATAGAACTGTTTTTCACAACAGTTTATTATTATTGATTTTATGGCTTGTTTTTGGAGATTTATTGAAGATGTGATTACGAAGACGATTGATTATCACTTATTTGATGTTGTAGTTGAGTTTCACAGATGTGTGTTCTTATTATATCTTAAACGGCTTATAACGTTTGAAGATAATTTGTTCGTGCTTAAATGGTGTTGACGAAGACTTGCAGAATCTAGCAAAAGTGTATGATTTTTCTTATGGTGCTCAATGCTCACATTTGCTATCACTTGAAGGAGTTACGTTATTATGCTCAGTGTCCCATTTTATAGGATAAATGGGGATTTTGTCAAGAGGTTGCGGTCTACTTATACTTTTCCCTGTAGTATGAGTTCGACGTCACATGGATAGTGCAAGACATAAGACATAAGTTTGGGAGATTCTACTTCTTCATCAAATTCGTTATACTCAGTTTTCTTCATCAGTGATCACTACATAGAGCCTATAGAGTTCGAGATTCAAGAGATGGTAAACATATTGATTTTAGGGGAAGCTTATTGATTCAATGTTTAACCATCTACGTGCACCACTTGAGGGGAAGTGTTTACAAGTTGCAAGACCCATATTAGATTATTACAAAAAGGGGAAGAAGACTACAGAGATATATGATTTGCAGCTTATTATGTGTGGTGACATGTTCAAGAAGATCTTAAGTCAAGGGGAAGCATTGAAAATTGTTTCATACATGAAGACTGTTTTGTAATATCAAATAGGGGAAGATTGTTGGGATCTGAGATTTGATGATTACAACACTAAATATGTAAAATTGAAGAAAGATGTAACAACAAGGACTTAATGTGAAATATTAAGTTAGCTTCCTATGTAAGCTAGGTTTTCTTGTAAACCCTCTATATAAAGGGTATTATAGGCGTATGGTTTAGATATCCATCATAGTTAGATCTCTCCAATAAGAGTCTAGACACACCAAAGAAAGCGTGTGTATTATTACTTAGCTTATTAGTTAGTTTATTAGATAGTTAGTGTAGCCTTAAAGATTATAGATCCTTGTTATAGTTTGTAACCATTTATTCTGATCAAATTAATGGAGGCCTAAATGTTTAGTAGTTAAACCTTGTTTAACAACATTACTGTTCTTTATAATTTCCGTTGTGCTTATTAATGTTGCTTGTAAAACTAATCCTAGATGGGCTAAAAGATCTCCACAAATTATGTTTGATACTGAGACATCCTCATTCAAAGAGGAAAATGGTTCAGGGTTCTGAACATACTCTCTTCTTTATGCTGAACTTGATGACTTGTGTTTCTTTGTTGACCTAGAATGGTCTTTTAAGTCACTGGTTCTTTTTCTTTTCTTGTTAGCTAACTCATTTAGCTCATTCAGAGGATCTTGTTCTTTGAGGGGTTTGTTTAAGTCAATCTTGATATCTTGTTCTGTTTGAGTCAGCTGATCTAATCTTGTCTTTACCAGATCATAAATGGTTTTCCATTATTTTTCACTTTTGTCTAGACAAGCTTGTATAACTTCTCTCTATTCACCCAAATGTAGATCACTAACCTTGAGATTTGAGATGACCCTTTTTCATGACCCATCTTCCCAATCATATTTTCAGATGTGATAGTGGCCTTTCTTTGTAAACTTCATAATAAACCGTTTTTTTTTTGGGGGATTGGGGATCTTAGGGCTTTTCTTTCTTTTTAGCATTTTGTCACAGTATTTATCAAAGAGTAACTTCTTGTTGTAGTACTGTGTCATAATATTTGTGCCCAATAGATCAACTAATTCATCTTTCAGGTTTGTTTCAGCATCGTTGGTGTCTCTCCCCCCTTAGCAGGGGAAGCAGTTGCTTGACCTACTGAAGAAACATCTTTCGTCATAGCTTCCCTCCAGCTGCAAATTTCGCACTACAGTGGCAAACCTGTTCTAGGATTTTTTTTTTTTTTTTTTTTTTTTTTTTTTTTTTTTTTTTTATTTAGTAACCTGTTTAATAGACTTGGAAGGGAATTCAAAGTCTTGAGCTATTTCTAAACTGAAGAAAATAGAACTGGTAAAGCTTGAAGCTCGATGCTTCAGAAGTTCCCATTGAATGTTCCTTTAGTTCAGCAACGCTGAGATGTAAGACAGGAAATAGTGTAAGTGAAGGTCTCCAGTTTGTGGAGATAACTTTTAAGTCCCCAGTAGCTCGATTTCTCCATATTTTAACACTGCCTTTCGTTAGCTTTATAATCTCTCTAGATAATTCAGTGAATTTTAATTAAGGGGAGCTCTTTCACTCAGTTGGTAAGAAAGTGCGATGCGAAAGTTATGGCGAGGCCAAGAGTTTGGAAGAGTTTTCAGGTTTTAGAGTGAGGTTGCCTCAGAAGAGTAGTAATTTAGGTTAACGTCTAGATATAAGGACTAGCCTTCATTGAGTGCAACGGTCAGCTTCAGCTGTTGCTTTTGTTTGATTCCAGCTCATCTCTAGGACTTATTAATTTAAACCTGAGCCATAAATCTTGAATTTAAGAAGCTGATTTATAAATGGAGAGTGGGACTGAAGTGTCTTCAGGCATGTCATGAGAAGTATCATGAGTTTATTCTTTGTCAGCTTCCTCTTCTTTACTCTCATCTGTAACAATGATGGGTACATCTTGTGGGGAGTCAGGAGTGAAGAATTAAGATCTTGTGTCTTTCAAGAATTCTAATAAGTCCTCCAGCTTTATTTTCTTTGAGACGTCATCAGCACTAGATTCCTCATTTAGTACCTGAAACAGTGTGGGGTTAGTTTTAACCCATCTCCAACAGATTTGATTTTATCTAAAAGAACACTTGGATTAGACCCTGCAAATATGTGATCAAATGAATAGTTTTTGGTTCCTTCATCCATATCTTGTTATGAAGATATGGAATCATTAGGAGCAGATAATCCAGGATCAGCTTCAGCTGTGGAATCTGCTAAGTGCATCATGTCCTTAATGCAAATCAGCGGGGGGGGGGGGGGGGGGGGGGGGGGGGGGGGGGAGGGGGGGGGGGGGGGGTGGGGGGGGTGGGGTGGGTGGGGTGGTGTTGGGTGAGTGTTGTGTTGGGGGGTGGGGTGGATATGATTTATAGGGGAAATTATAGGGTTGTGGAATGTATGGGTTTTTTTGCCCACATCCCTCACAGCTAAGGAGTGGTAAGTCGGCACTAAACTCTTATTGAACTTGTTTATCTATTAAAGTGCGCCTCAGCTCTCTTTCTCACTCTATATCGTGGTGGGGTGGGGTTGGGGTGTGGGGGGGGGTGGGTGTGGCAAATGAAAGACAGCTTAATCAACAATTCACTCAGAGTTAAATGCAGACTTACCACTACTGAGCTGAGGGTGGGCTTCTTCTTAACTGATGGCCCCTAAAGATGTTGGGCCACCAGCTGCTTGATGTGCCTCTTTATGCATTTCACCAACCATTGAGTGGGAGGTGAAAGATGGCTTGGGCTTTTATCCTTGGCTAAACTGGACTTAGTTTCTATTTCTGATTGACCAGTTTTGGATTTAGATGCCTCAGTCTAGGACTTAGATGTGTGTTTAGAAGATGTTTCTTCTGATACCACTTTTAGCTCTAGGATTTTTGCCTTGGAAACCTTTCCTTAGTTTGTGTAGGCGAATGTTATGAGGCTGATACCATAAGCACATCTAACTTGTAGATGGCCTTCATATGGGTGGTGAAGGGAGGTTCTTTAGGTTGGTTTGGCTTCAGTGTCTAGTTGTGAACACGGAAGACCTGAGTGGAGTTTATGGTGAGCTCCTCATTATCATATTCAGGCATCATATTTTTCAAGAGAAGAGATATCAAACCTAGGATAGTGGAAGCAATCTTTTCCCTTGCTTCTTGTTTAGCTTATGATTAGATCCTCCCTATTAACTTGGATAATCTACCTGTACCCCATTGGCCAGACAATACAAGATAGTGGCATCCTTGTTGGATATTTGATCTAGGCTACCTGTTTTCCCAACTAAACACTAAATGATTTGACCCATCAGCAACCTTCACCTAGGAGGAAGATAACTCTTTTTGAGAGTTCCTTTTGCCCCAATCTCCCCATTGTATCCTATTGTTACAAACCATGGTCTTACTGTTGTTATAAAGGGTGGGGTAACGTATATACTTGAGTGAGGTAGGTATTATGCCCTAAGAGCATTTCTAAAAGTGGTAATACCTATGTCTCCTCTAACTTTACCTGTGGGAGTGGATACCCAAACCTTAAAGTCTTCTAAGGTCTTTGTCGTATACCAAATTCACTTAGGTACTCTTTTACATAGATGATTGGGGCTCTTGTAAATGCCTTTCTTTAACAACATTCAGAAACTGAAGTCTGTACACACCTTAAAGTAATTCTGGTTAGGTGTGAGGGATAAGAGTGCAACTTCATTGTTGGTGGTGAAGGAAATCTCCTTAAAGGTGAACTCAACCTGAGTTGCATGTAAGAAAGGGTTTGGGCTTTTGGGTTTGTCAAGAGAGACAGGTTCTTCTTTGGGAGTGATTTTAGGTGATGAGGTATTATGCGATGATGCTTCTGCCATTGTGGATAGTTAGAGTTTTAGAGATTTGATTTGGTTTGAGGTGTGTGTGTGTGTGTGTTGTTGTTGATGAGATTATAAAAAGTGAGTTGTTGAATGGTTTGTTATGAATTTATATGGATTGGACAGAATGTTACAATTTGTTTCTTAAGAAATTGTAATTATCATATGAGGTTATAAAGTTTATAGAATGTTTAGGGTTTGTTTTCAACATGTGTGCTAAACTTTATATTTCTAATGAAAGTACAGCAAAGCATCATCTGACGCCAGTTGAACAGTTGAAACGCATCGTCAATACAACTACAAAGTAGTGAGCAGAAAGAAGAGAAAGGGTCATTCAAACTTTTGGATTTCTTCTTTTAATATATTAAATATATTAATGTTAAAAAACACACATTTTTTGTTAAAAAACTGACCTTTAGATTGATGTTTGAAAAAGCTAGACTAGGTTCAGGTTTGATGTTATGTCATGCTGAACAGATTATTGTAATCTTTATTATCATCAATCTTCCAGCGAAGGCGAAAAAACCACAAATTCTCATACAAATCCATGAATGAGACATATGTGATTGCTCAGTTACTTTACTTATGCAAGCAAAAGGTTGTATACAAAAACTGAACTGTCATTTAACATGAAAATTTGTTCAGTTTAGGGTGAAATCGCTGAAGCTTTAGTTTTCTTCAGGCGGTACTGAAGCTTTAGGTTTTGAATCAATGTTCAGCATACCTAGTTCAACAATCAATCTTTTGAAAGTTGGCTCATCCAAAGGCTTGGTTAAGATACCAGCAAGTTGATATCAAGTGGGAATGAAATGTAATTCAATGCCCCCTTTTAGAATATGATCTATGATAAAGTGATATCTGGTATCAATATGCTTTGTTCTTGAGTGCAGAACTGGATTTTTTGAGATTGCAATATCATTAGTGTTATCATAAAATATAAGTACCGTTTCATATATGATGTCATAGTCAGTTAGTTGACTTTTCATCCATAATATGTTGGCATAACATCTAGCAGCAGCTACATATTCAGCTTCAGCTGAAGACATAGCTATAGATTGCTGCTTTTTAGCACTCTAGCACACAAGTTTGCCTCCTAGCAACTGACAAGCACCTGAGGTGCTTTTCCTATCCATGTTGTAACCAGCATAATCAGAGTCTGAGTATCCTTTTAGGTCAAAGCCTGAACATTTTGGATACCACAGACCAAGACTGGAAGTACCTTTTAGGTACCTGAAAATTCTCTTAATAGCAATAAGGTGTGATTCCTTAGGATTTGCTTGATATCTTGCACAAAGATAAGTTGAGAATTGAATGTCAGGTCTGCTTGCAGTTAGATACATTAGTGATCCAATCATACCTTTATACCGAGTCTCATTTACAGCTTTGCCACTGAGATCAGGTCCTAAGTTGTTAGGGGATACCATTGGAATTTTCACTAATGAATCATTTATGCCATACTTTTTAGCAGATCCTTAACATATTTTACTTGGTTGATTGAAATGCCTCTTTTAGATTGTTTAATCTGAAGTCTAAGGAAATAGGTAAGGACACCCATCATACTCATTTAATATCTTTGAGTCATCAGTTTAGCAAACTACTTGCATAATTTTATGATGGTGGACCCAAAGATAATGTCATCAACATAGATTTGATCCATAATCACACCAGTTTGAGATTGGTAGACGAACATAGTGTTGTCTATCTTTCCTCTTACAAACTTGTGTGGTGAAAAGTTCAAAAAGTTTCATACCATGCTCTTGGAGCTTGTTTAAGTCCGTAAAGGGCTTTGTCCAATTTGCATACATGGTTTGGGAACTCATTTCTCTCAAAACCTGGAGGTTGTTTGACATAAACTTCTTCTTTTAGTTTACCATTAAAGAATGCACTTTTAACATCCATTTGATAAACAATAAAGTTCATGTATGTGGCAAAGGCAAGAAAGATTCTTATTGCTTCAAGTCTTGCAACTAGAGCTAAGGTCTCATCATATTTCATGCCTTCTTGCTGATTATAGCCTTGAGCTACAAGTCTTGCCTTGTTTTTGATGACAATTCCAGTTTCATCCCTTTTGTTTTTGAAAACCCATTTTGAGCCAATTATGGTTTTGTCATAAGGTGCAGGAACTAATGTCCAGACTTTGTTTTTGGCAAATTGGTTTAGTTCATCTTGCATGGCATCCACCCATCCATGATGCTTTAGTGCTTCAAATACGTTTTTAGGTTCTTCTTCAGAGAGAAAATCTACAAAGAGACATTCATGAGCTAGAGTAGCACTAAGTTATTTGGCCATGGCTCTTGTGAGCATTCTAGCCCCTGGATTTCCAATGATATTGACTAGCTCAATGTGTTTGTCCTGAGACCATATGTCTTAAGGAGCTGGAGTAACCACTGATGGAATGGGTAGGGGTGGATTTGGGATTGAAATTGTATCTTGGACTAAAGTATCCTCTACATTTGGAGAGGATGAGTGTTTAGAGATCTGAATGTCTTTAGTTTTTGGGAGATTATCAATTATTTGTTCATCATTGTTGTGATTGGAATATTCAGACAGATTATCATTTAAGATTTCATCAGTCTGAGCAGTTTGATCATTTTGATCAGTTTGACCATTTTGGTCTGATAAAACTTCAGTTTCAAGGACAACTAGTTCAGGACTTTCATAGGGTTCTATGAAGGACACATCATTGTTGTTTGTTTGATACCTTTGAAAAGGCTCATAAGGATAAAGATATTCATCAGGTTGATATCTTTCATTTTTAGCAATGTTGATGTTGTCAACTGAAGGTTTAAGAATTTGATAGCATCAAGGCTTTCATCAAATGTGATGTGATAGGTTTCTTCAGTTTGTTGTCTTCTAGTATTGAAGACTCTGAATGCTTTGGAAACAAGTGAGTATCCAAGAAGATAACCATCATCAGCTTTTTCATCAAACTTCCCTAAGTGATCTCTGTGATTATGAATAAACACTAGACATCCAAAGACATGAAAGAAGTTGATGTTTGGAAGTCTCCCACGAAAGATTTTATAAGGAGTTTTGTGATGTCTTTTAACAATGATGGACCTATTTTGAGTTTAGCATGTAGTGACTATAGCTTCAGTCCAGTATTATTTTGAGAAGACTGATCCTGAGAGCATTATTCTTGCATCTTCTATGAGAGTTATGTTTTTTCCTTTCAGCAACACCATTTTGTTCAGGTGTGTATGGGGAGGTAAATTCTTAAGAAATTCCTTTTACATAACAAAAGCTAACAAGAATGCTATTTTTGAATTCAGCACCATTGTCATATATGAGTTTTTTGACTTTGATGTCATTTTGATTTTCAACTCTTTTAATGAAAGACATAATGGTTTTAGGTGCATGACTCTTCTTCTTCAGGAAGTATACCCAGGTGTACCTTGAGTACTCATTCACAATGAAAAGAGTATACATTTCATGGTTGATTGACCTAGGAGTTATAGGTCCAAACAAATCCATGTAAAAAAGATAAAGATATTTTTTTATTGAGAAGGTTTGTTTGGTTTTGAAACTAGCTCTATGATGCTTTCCCTTTTCACATGATTAGCATGGTTTGTCCTTTGAGTAGACAAGTAAGGGAAGACCAATAACAAGATTTTGTTTTTCTAGTTGATTTATAGTTTTAAAGTTTAGATGAGCAAGTCTTTTATGCCAAAGCCAGTTGATACTTTCAGTGGCCTTGGCAAAGAAACAAGATTCTTGTTCAGAGGAGGTCATATCCAGAATATAGACATCTCTGACTCTGGGAGCAATCATAATAATTTATTTGTTAGAGTTGAAGATTGTTCCTCTTTTCTCATCAAACTGAACAATATATTTAGCATCACATAGTTGACTGATGCTAATTAAATTGTATTTAAGGCCATTTACAAATGTTATCTTTGTAAAAATTATACCATTACATTTGATAGAGCCATAACCTTCAGTTGTGCATGTAGAGTCATCTCCAAACACCACTTTAGGTCCTGGTTGTTCCACATATTTGTGCAGGTAACTTTTGACACCAGTCATATGCTTTGAGCATCCATTGTCTAGGTACTAGATGGGCTTCCTGATGTCACACTACACAAATACGTTCAACTGGGTAGTTTTGCTTAGAAACCTACCTTTTAGTGGGAGTCTTAGATCTGTTAGCATCTGATAATTCAGCTCTAGTTGATTTTAGAGCTTCAGCCTTTTTGGCTTGAAGTGCTTCACCTTTTTTGAACCATTCAATGTATCAGTTGTGGTATGATTTGGACTACCACAAGCTTCACATTTCTTAAAAGCATGTTAAGGATTTCTTGGATTGATCTCTCTTTCTAGAGAGATGATCCTGTTATGACCATTTGTGTCATTATCATAACTTCCATATAACTTACATATGGGATAGTATAAACATTCATTGGATAAATAATCTATACCACCACAGTGAATGCAAGGTGGAAAGAAGCGTTTTGATGGTCTAGAGGTTTTAGATCTTGAAGAAGGTCTACCTTGACTTCTGAGATGCTGAGTCATGTTCATAGTAGACATATATTCAGCATGATCATAGCATCTGTGACTAGTTCTCTCACATTTCTTATAAAACAAAACTTTGTAACAATTCTCAGAGAGATGATTGTTTAAACCACAGAGTTCACAACTATTTTTGAATTGAGTTTTGTATTTGTTTTGAAGTGCATTTTGTGGAATATATTGAGGGATGGGGTTTCTTACGTAAGCTGACTATTGATTGCGAATTTGTAATTTAAGATCATTCAGTTATTTCATTACAATAGATAAAGGAAAGTCATCTTCAGTTTTTACTTTCTTTAGTTTACCAGCAGGAGCTGAGATCTTTTTGAAACTGAAACCTTTTTTATATCCTTAGCAGGTGCTGAGGATGGTTCATTAATGGTTACTCCTTTTGAGGTTTTAGTTTTGAGTGTGGAATTTAACTTCAGAATTGATTTGATAGTCTTTGGTCCAAAAACAGGTTCAACACTAGCTATCTTCTCAAGTGGTGGAAGAGGGGTATTGCAAACTGAAGATTCATCCGTTGAATCATATTCAGTTGCTGAAGAGTTAGTAATAACAGCTGAAGGATTAGTGACTATTACTTGTGACTCAGGTGGAAGGATTCTACCAGTATCATGATTAGGTAAGATACGTCCTTCAACATCAGTTAACCATGGTCTTTCAACACATGGGATAAACACGCTTGTGTCATCTGCTAAAGATCTTACAAAAACCAAGTTTGTTTGCCCAGAACTAGAGGAATCTTTAGTAAGTTGATCTAACCCTAAGATTCTTTTCTTTTGGTTGGGAATTTGTTCACAGATGCACTGATTTACTTTGTTAGAACTGTTTAGCCATGTTTCAATGATTTTTGTTAGCTCTTTTAGTTCTATTTCTAAGCTTTTATTCTCATTGAGAATTTCAGTATTTACATGCTGCATGGTAAGAAAATCAAGTTTTGCTTGTTTTAATAATAAAAGTTGTTCTTTGCATGTAGTCAGTTCTTGAACAATATTTCTATGTTTAGACAAAATATTATTTCTTTGTTCTTCAACATAGTTAAGATCAATATACAAATATTCAAGAAAAGATTTTCTATCATCATTATCTTCCATATCAAGAAGAGTATGTACCTTTCTCATGGTGATGTTTACCCATTCTCCAATTCTAGTACTTTCTTTGCCAACAACAACATTCTCATCATCAGCAAGAGCCATGAGAACCTTCACTTCAACCATTTCATTGTCATCTGATGAAACCTCTTCTATATCCCATTCATAGGCTTCAGCGATAAGCCCTTTGTTTTTAGCAGATGAAGATTTTGAAAATGAACCATTTGAACTTAAGAGTGCCAACTTGACTTTGTTATATTTGGCTTCAAAGTCTTTGGTAGGTCTTAGTTCAGGTTTGTGTTGCGTTGAAGAACTGAGAGGTTTTGGTTGAAAGGGTGACTGATATGTGGAGACTGAAGTTTTTTGAGAAATAGTCTATTGCAAAGTGGCCTTTTCTGCCATACTTGTGACAAATAGTCTCATCAGTTCCTTTTGCACTACTGAATCTTTAAGATCCCTTTTTAAAGAATCTTATAGACTTGGCTAATAGAGCTCTTTACTGAAATTCCTGTTCAAGGTCATTTAAGTACTCTGGACTAGAGCTTATATCCTCTTAATCATCAGACTATCTTGAAAGTCTTGGACAATAGAGTTTGAAAAGAAAGCAGTTGACAAGGGAGTTGCAGTGATAAGAGATTTTTTCTTTTTAGTTTCATAAAAACTATCAATGAGGTTTTCTTCATATTTGAATTTACCAAATAAAGAAGTAAGCTCAGAATCTTTCACATGATTTGTGTTTCTGAGACTTTGGCAGAAACTTAGCCACTTCTTTGCTAACGCATTTATAAAACCAGTATTTATTTCAAGCTTTAAATGTTTGACACCGTTATTTACTAACTCATTCATCAAGGCTTTATATCTGGTGAAAGTTTGTGTCAATTTTTTTACCTTCTTTGTGTTTGAAGGTGTTGTAACATAACTTTAGGTCCATGACCCTACTTTCTTTCACATCAGAGAGGCCCTCATGATATAGTATCAGGTCTTCCCAGGTAGATTTAACTGTTAAGCAGTTAATGACAGAGTTTATTTGGTCATTAGGAAGGACTGACATAATGAGACTTTTGAATCTCTGGTCTAAGTTAGCAGCCTTTCTTTCATCTGCACACCATTGTCCTTCTGGTTTCCTTTGACCTGCTGTCATAGGGATAAATGGGACAAGGACCATTTTCAATGATGTTCTTAAATTGAGGTTCTATACCAATTATGTAACACATGAACCTCTTCTTCCAATTGGTGAAATTTTCCACCTCTAGCATAGGAGCAACATTTAACTGCCACCCTTATATTCAAGAGTTTGTGGTACTTCTTGTGCTGCCATTTCTAATCGATCTTGAATTTAAAAAAATCTTATGAGTAGTTTTATGAAAACTTTTGACAAGGTTTTACAAATCAACACTGCTCTGATACCACTTGTTGATCCTCTTGAATGTAATATTAGATCTATTAAGTTAAACTAATTACATTTCATGGCAACAAAGTCAGTTTTAAACATATATTAGTAAACAATATAAAGCACAAGTTTAAAACACACAGAAGCAACTTTTCAACGTATAGGTTCTTATTAGAATCAAATAAAAAATCTAGGACACAACTTGCTTGCAGAATAGCAATGTGGTTGAATGACAATTGGGTGTGATCTCCTTCTAACTTAATCTATAACCAAAGTTATAAGAGTAAGAAAACAAACTATTCGACTAGAACCGAAGCTTCAGCATCAACAGTTTCTATTCAATTTGTTTGAGAGATTTAAATGCTCTTCAATATGTTTCACATTAATTGAAAGAGATGGCATTTAATCTCTCTATCTCTTTCCTTTTACAAGCAAAGAGAATTAGGGTTTACAAGTTAACTTGGTACACATGTCGTGCATCAAATAGGAGGTTGAGATACCATTTAATGCACGAGTGCTTTAAGATACTAGGTATAGTACTTTTGGAAAGTTGTTGTACTTCTATACCAACTTTAGAAGTATCATTCCCAATGATATCTGCTTTATTCTTTTTGACATAAAGTAATCTTTTTCCCTCCTTGTAAACCTTATAGAAGAGAAACATTTTGTTTTAGCTTCTATGAAGGAGATTGAAATTGTTCAGCTTGGAATTGCCAACCAAGCTGAACTGAAGCTCTTGCTAAGGACTTCTTCAGTTTCTGAACCGCTACATAAACTGAAGTGAAGATGATCTTGATCTTCTACGTACCCGAAGAGCTACGCTGAAGTTTCTTCAGCGAAACATACTGAACTTTCTTCAGCGACACATGCTGAACTTTCTTCAGCGACATAAGCTGAACTATCTTTAGCTTATTTTATACTTAAGTGATTTTATGTTTAAATCTAATGAGAGACTGAAGGGTTCAGCAACTAACCCAATAAATATTATATAAGAAGATACCAAAGTTCATAAGATGAAATGCAAAGTCCTAGGATTCACACATGAATCATCCAATGTTCCACAACAAATACCAAAGCCAAATAGGTACTCTATTACAACCCATAACTTTTGTAAATTCCCGTTAACATCTAGCAACAAG
>BQNB010045765.1:18736-34830 GCA_026074375.1 Tanacetum coccineum | reverse complement strand
ACCGGGGGCCATCACAGTGCTAATATCACAGCTCGGAAAGTATTTGATGCCAGTTTTTATTGGCCTATGATCTATAAAGATGCCTACGAATTGATCAAGTCTTGTGATGCATGTAAAAAACAAGGCAAAATCTCTTAACGTGATGAGATGCCTCAAAATGCAATCCAAGTTTGTAAAATTTTCGATGTTTGGGGTATCGATTTTATGGGACCTTTTCCATTGTCTAGAGGTAACAAATATATTTTAGTAGCCGTCGACTATCTTTCCAAATGGGTTGAAGCGAAAGTGCTCCCCACCAACGATGCTAGGGTAGTTGTTAAGTTCTTAAAATCCCTTTTCTCCCGATTTGGTGCTCCGAGAGCAATCATAAGCGATCGTGGGACCCATTTTTGTAACGAAAAATTTGATAAGGTTATGTCTAAATATGGTGTCACCCATCGTCTTTCCACTCCTTACCACCCTCAAACTAGTGGTAATCGAGGTCTCAAAAGAATTTTAGAGAGGACGGTAGGAGAAAACCGTGCCTCATGGTCAGACAAGTTAGATGATGCATTATGGGCTTTTAGAACCGCTTACAAGACTCCAATTGGATGTACTCCGTACAAGTTAGTCTATGGAAAAGCGTGTCACTTACCCGTCGAACTAGAACACAAGGCATATTGGGCTCTTAAGCATGCCAACTTCGATTTAAAGACCGCGGGCGATCATCGAAAGCTTCAACTCAATGAACTTAGCGAGCTTCGTGATCAAGCTTATGAGAATTCGTTAATCTACAAGGAGAAGACAAAGAAGCTACACGATTCCAAGATAAAGAACCGAATCTTCAGACTGTTGGTGATCAAAGTCTTGCTTTTCAACTCCCGATTAAAGTTTTTCTCCGAAAAGCTCAAAATCCCGATGGTCCGGACCTATCACATCAAGAAGTTTATCCTTATGGCACTGCCAAGTTGTCTCATGCCGATGGTTCGAATTTCAAAGTCAACTGCCACCGTCTTAAGCATTACTATGGAGGGGATACACCACCATTGGTTATCCCGGATCTCCAGACTTTCCCTAAGGACAACTAAATTCAGGGATCGAGTCGAGCTTGCGACTCGGTGAACAAAAACAAGCCGCTTCATGGGAGTTCACCCCCATGCTTATCCTTTCTATTTTTCTTTCTATTTTCTTATCTAATGTGTTGTGTTGAGAGAGGCTTGTTCTCTTTCCGATTTCTCGATGTTTGTTGCTTGTTTGTTGTGATTTTTGTAGGATTAATCCAACAATTTCTAAAGACTCTCGTGTCCGGTTGATTTTTCCCGTTCTACTCGAGTTTCTCATCCTTTGTGTGAAATTAGTTTGGGGAGATCCATATCCTTTCATCTTATCGACTAACGTTTATCTTTGCATACCTCATAAACGGCTTAGATTTTCGTTAGAGACCCGACTTTAAAACATTGAGGACATGGTTTCGTTTTTTGGTTTAGGGAAGGGAATCTATCGATTTGATGTTACTTGCTTATTGTTTTGTTCTCACGTACCCGTTTTCCCACAAAAATAGCAAAAATTTTAAAATTTTTCAGTCTTGTTATTTAGTTAAATATAAAAAAATATATATATATAAAATAAGTGTTAAGACACAAATGTAGGTTTTCCGTTGGTAAGAATAAAAAGTAATTTTTGACCCGATCAAACGTGTAGAGTTCTAGCTTTCTCCCTTAACAATTAATGATGATAGTTTGTGCTAGTCTCATGTAGACTTTAAACATGCTAGACTTGAAATCATTAGTAATTGAAACTTGTGTTAATCTCAAGTAGATTTTAAATATGCCGATAGTTGGATTTTTTATAGGCTAGTATTTTGCTAATTTCTTTATTAAGAGATTTTTAAATTGCAAAGAAATAAGAGATGTAGTGTTGGTTACGAATGAGAATGCTAAACAACAGTTTTAATTTGGAAAACTTAAAGGGCTTATTAAGAATAACTTGCGATTTTTTCTTCCCCGGAGTTCTTAAAATGACTAAATTATAATTGTTATTCTTTAATTTTACAAATTAGAGTTTTACTCTTAAAAGTCTAATCAACATATTCAGAGAAAAAAAGCTTTATCAATATCGTTGGTAAATAAGAATTTTAGTTCAAGTTTATACCTTGGTTTTCTAAAACGAAATTTTTCTATTTTCAAAAATAATGTATTTAAAAAAATAATAATAATAAAATCTATTAATATATAGTTGGTAAATAAAAAGGATGCAAGTTATAAATCCTTAGTACCCCCACACACCCAACAATTGTTCATAATTTAATACAAACTCCATCGTTAATAAAGTACATGGGCATTTGTCGGTTCGCTCCCGATGTGACATCGAAAGAAAGGGTGGAGGATGTATATTTAGGGATTGTATCATAATAAGTACGCGAGCTCTTGTCTGAAGGCGGGCCCGAGTGTCGTTGAAAGAAAAGTGGATTACCAGTTCCTAGATAACTTTAATGTGAATAATAATAATAATGTTGCAAAGTTAGAAAATAAATAGTAAAAGTTTCATTTTCTAAAACCAAGGTATTCTTTTGAACTAAGGTTTGCAAAAGTCTACAAGGCTTTTTCATCGGAAGTTCATGCGTTTCGATTAGTATTCTCCGGATGGGGTGTCAAAAGCCTTAGCACTTACCCGATGAGTGGGATTTAATTTTTACTAGAGAAGAAAGTCATTTATGGGACAAGTGAACCAACGATGTCTTAATCTTGATGACATTTGATCTTTTGAAAAGGGCTAGGAGCTAATTATTGCGTTCTTAACCGTTATGCTTTATTTTTTTTGGAATTAATTAATATCGAAACAAGTCTTAAAGAGCCTACGGGTATATGACTTAAGTAAAATCTTGAGATACAAAAAGTAGGATTTACGGGAGGAAAAGTAAGTACACAATTAATATTTATGAGTAGTGTTAGTGTCATGACTTGTAAATAACAATGATCTTTTTTATAAGCTTAGCATGGGAAAAGTGAAAAATCGGGGATGATGAAGTTATATTTTAGACACTTAATTGTGCTTTTTGTTCTATGATCTTAAAAGTTACCAATGAGGTAATGAAAACAATACATAATGTCAACACAAATAAGTTGTAGTTAGGTAATTATTTATCAAGAAAAATCATAAAAAGAGAAAAAAAAATCCTTGAAAATGGGAAATCGGGTGTTTTATAACTTGTGATCTCTTAACTCTCTCAAACAAAGATCTTTGCTACTTTACAAAGGTTTAGTTTGGGGATGTTTTGAGGTATTTGGTTATAAGGCATGTGATATTGCGTGAGGACACACAATCGTTTAGTTTGGGGAATTTTGATAAGTGTAGAATACACATATCTGTTTGAACATAAAATAGCCCAATTAAACCCAAAACAGACCAAAAATGGCAAAAATAATGTTTATAGGTTTTTGTTGGTGCAGGTACGGATATATCTAAAATCACAAGAAAACAGTCAAAAACGGGCGAGCACGGACACGAGAATTAGAAGAGTACAAAGCCAATACCAGAAAAGTCAAGCCTCAGTCAAAATCAGCCAAGAAAAGTCAAAGTCAGTCAAATCCAGTCAACAATGGTCAACAGAAATCAACCACTACAAGACAAAACCTCACAATAATCCAATTCCAGTCCCTCAAGTTCATAAATGTCCAAAAATGACCCCTCACCTTTTATTGGGCTCTAGAAAGCTTAATGGGCCCAATAACCCCATACCCGGATCCTAAAGCCCAAAACAAAGCCCACTTCCCTTTAATATAAACCACAAGGGCCAAACTTGCAATTTTCGAAAGTCCCTTTATAACTAAAAAGGGAGAAAGGAAAGAGAGGGGCCAATTGTGCTTCTATATCAAAGTTATAACCGATTTAACTGTCGAAAATTGGGCGCCAAATCCATTTACTGTTCACCCTTCGTCTCTAACATTAACCCAGGGTAAATCAAGGGGGTTTTCCAAATTAAAGGGTGCTTAGGTCAATTCAAGTGATCGTTTTACCAAGAGACAGGGAGAGATTATCAAATCAAGGCTCTAATATCCTCCTATCAACTCATGCTCCACGTAGCAATGGAGGAAAAGCACAATGGAATGTGGGTTTTTATTGTGCTAAAACACTCACAAAAAGAAGCACAAGACATCCAAAAGAGAATGACAGCGCTGCAATCTTCAGGTGCCACACAATGATCCAAACGGCCCACAATTGAAGCCCCAATTGATAGAAGAAATGATTGGAAATAGTATTGAAAGAGTGGAAGAGCAAGGCAATAGGCAAGAAGGATCTAAGGCAAGGCTATAAATAGAGCCTCACACTCCTTTCACAACACACACATCTAGTTTTTTTACACTCACTTTTTAATTTATTGTAGCTTAAAATTTTAATTCCTCGCTTAAATGTTGTTTTAAATAATTGTAATTTTTTCCTTTTAAAGTATTGTAAGCAAGTTTTTAATGAATTCAGTTTTACTTAATCTCTCCAAATTTCGTTTTTCATAAGCTCTCCCTTAAATAAGGCCAAATTGTTCTTAATAAGCTAATACGCTCAATTTTAAGCTCTTTCAGTCCTATAAGCTGAAATAGAGCTTATTTTAATTCAGAATTACTCTTACCTAAACCTTAAAACAGTTAACTTACATTTACTAATGGAATGCATTGGAATGAGCTTTTGGAAGAGGGATCTAAAATGGAAATTCCCTATGGCCTTATAAACCTAGCTTATCTCTATAAGCTAGGGAGCTTGTACGCTCATATTGAGATCCCTCTTCTGTTTTGCTAAGGAGTTTGTAAGAGTTTCTCTTTCATTCCTTTTTATTCTAGCTTTAACTAGTGACCTCGATTGCTTCTATATTTAGATCTTCTTATTTGCTTATTAAGTGTGCTTATTGTTGCATATTTTAGTCCTTATGTAGCAAATTAGTTCACAATATTCATCTGTTTTTGGCAGTTTATAACCTAGAACATAGATTCTATATATTCAGTCTTATAAGCTTTTTAAAGAGCCAAAAAAATAATAAATTAGTTTAAATCTTAGATTAAGGCTTATTTAGTGGTTACTTCATGATAATTAAGTTTGTTTTAAGCTAGTTTTTATCTGGTATTCAATAATTGTTAATTAGATTTGCAATATAAGCTTTAATTCAAACCTGTCACTTCTTAAAGGGGTGTTTGGTTTATGCAAATTTGACCTCAAAAAAGTCAAAGTTAATTGGTATTTTTGCTTTGGTCAGCTTAGAGTTCATAATTGATTAAGTTTTATGGAAATTTGAATCATTGGCTTGTATTTTTAAGCAATTTGTGGCTTATTATCTTTGTTTTTACACCAGGGCAGTTTTGACTTTCTTTTTACTTGTGAAATTTTGATCCAAAGCCCTTTAGGCTTGAATTCACTTGAATTGTGTTGTACACTCTAAGAGATGTGTCCAAGTGCAGGAGATTACCATTTAGGAATACCCTGAACATTGGTTTTGTGTTGTGCAAAGTGCCCCATAAACTAACTTGAATTGTTTTCTAGCTTTTATTTTATATTGAATATTTTCGAAGGTTTAAAATTTTTATAAAATACAAAAAAATAGAAAAAAAAAAAAAATTTCAGAAAAAATACAAAAAAATAATTTTTAGTTTTATGAAAAATAGCTTAAGGTTTACATCCAGAAAAATCATTTTTATACTTTTTAGATCTTAAATTTCATTTTTGAGCTTTAATTTAAATTTTAAAAATAGATTTTGTAAAAATCAAAATAGTTAAAAATATTTTCTATGCTTTTATAAAGTTTAGACTTTTCAAAGCATAAAAATCATTTTTCAAAATTTTATATCACTTATTTTGCTATTTTTTTAAAGATTTATGAATTAAATTTTTTGAAGTTTTAAATTCATAAAAATTCAAAAAAATCAAAAAAAAATGTTTTTTCCTTTTCCAAAATTTTCTTTATCCTATCTTAGATTTATAAATTTAGTTTACATTTTTAGGAATAAAATTTAGTAGGCTTGCTTATTAGTCGCGTTTTATTATTTTACCGTACTTGTTTAATTGTTTAAATTGCCTTTTAGTTTTCCAATTTAATTGTTGCTTTTTATTTAGTAGTCATAGCTTACCAAATCAAATATCTTTGCTTTATTCAAATCAGAATCCAAACTTAAACGAGGTTTCAATTTCACTAGTCGTTGGGGAAACGACCCGGGTGATCATACTTACCCGGTTAAATATACGTATTATATACTATATTATATATATATTTTTGAGAGTGAATTTTATCAAGGGTAACTTGGTAACTTTCTTAATTACTCTTTTAAAGTATTATATTTTTTATATATTTTAGGTATATAAAACTTTTACACCAGTTGGTTTTGTTTAAAACAGTTTGGGGTGCGCTTGGTTTAGTAGAGAACACGATAAGGGCGTGTTTGGTTCTAAGTGAAGCACCGAGAGGGTGCGCTTGGTTTAGCAAAACTGCCAAAAGGGGTGTTTGGTTGGCTGTGTAACCGCACAAGGGTGTGTTTGATGTAGCAGAAAAACCATACAGGGGTGTTTGGTGTAGCAGAAAAACCATACAGGGGTGTTTGGGCGAGCAGGAAACCCAAACAGGGGTGTTTGGGACAGCAGGGGCGTTTGGTTCGCGGGTCAGCACCACAGCGGGTGCGTTTTATGTTTTGGCAGCAGCACCGAATGGGTGCGTTTGGTTTGTGGTAAACGCCCAAACACAAGTGGTCGGTTTGTGTTTTTGAAAACCCACATAGGCGTGTTTCCGTCATCGTTAAAAGGTGTTTGACTTTATTTATTTCATTTAATATTTAAATATCGCTAATAAATATTGAAACACGAATATATTTTGCAACCTAGATTGGTTGATTGAAAAGTGAAAAACATTGAGTTTTGTAGAAATGGAAAATGTCACATAAACGAAAAGGTCATGGCGAAATTTCTAAAATGTATATACTTATTTTTTTAGATACAACTCCAATGACGATAAATGGACTAAGTTATAATTTAAAGATGTTTTAAATTATAATTTCACAATAACTCAACAACAAACAAAATACTAATTTATAAAATGTTATTTTATAAATCCCGGCTAGAAAATAAAGTCATAACTTTGGTACGGACTTTAGAAACACCGTTTACTTAATTGGTAACTTTAAAACGTACGATTTCGTTTATGCAAGAACTTTTATTTATTTAATAAATTGGCGATCTCCGAAAACGTGTCAAACCATTTGGTTTAATTATTTACTCACACTTATTATATAATACTTGCACGGTATAGTATACTTCAAATCAATCTTTTGATTTCTGGTCGTTATTATATAATTCGCTGTATGAATTATATAATTGTTCATCTTTCAAGGTAATATATATGGAATATATTACATACTTTGTTATATAATTCACCATATGAATTATATACTTTTGAATTATTTTACCGAACCAACCACCAAACCAAACTGCCACTCGGAACCTAAATCTTTTATCAACGGGTCGCGTTGATGTAATCATCCATCGGGTAACTAAATTCATTATCCTAAACTAGTAGGATTTAACCGTTAAGATAAACGGAAACTTCTCGGTCAAGCCGTTTCGTCTTCCGTTGTGTTGTGCATATCAGATGCCTATCTGTCAATCGTTCTTCAACATCAAGGTGAGTTTATAGCCCTATGTTTTACTAGTTTTACATATATTTTTGGGGTGAGAACATGCTTGTTTGCAAATGCATTTACATGGAACGATCACATACGTGTTTTACAAATTCATTACATGGTCAATACATACTGTTTACATATTCATTTACTGGGTCGATTTACATATGTGTTTACAATAAGGTTTACAAACTCGATTACAATACTACTTTACATATATTTTCACGAATGAGATACATCACTAGTTTTTTCACTTATGGAACTACAACCTGTATTTCATTATAATGATAAGATTGAGCTTAGTCGCATGAACTGTTAAGTTACTCGGAGGATAATCGCGAATGTTATAAGAATCGATCTATTTGGGATTGACAATCATCCCGTTCGGTGACTAGCTATCACCCGGGATCGAACGTTATACCATGTCGTATAGATGGGATTGTCCCTGCGGGTCCAACCATCACAAACACATAAATCTTTTATTACTGCCCTGGTGTTCTTGGTGGGGACAACCTATGATGGGTATATTCTTAACAGTGCCTTGAATAAATGGCCTACAACAAGTCTACGTCACAGTTTCCATGAACATAGGTGTGTAATCATCATCACAAATGGTGACTATTGTTTTGGATATCAATGGTCATGAGTACATAACAAATCTTGGGATAGAACATATATCCCATATAATTGTGACAATTTAAGGATTGAAATAGGTCAGACAAACATTACATAACTATTGAATCCAACATTTTAAATCATTTTATGATACTATAGAGAGACAGTAGTCACTTAAACGTTTTTTTAACATGGAGTATTTCGGTGACGACACAGTAACAATACAATCCATTGGAATTTACATTTAAACTTTAACTAACCTATGAAATCAACCAACATTATGTTGACGTTTTTAAGCATGTTTTTCTCAGTGAACAGAAGCGTTGTTTACTGTGTGCTTTGGAGCCTAAATTGACAGATTTTAATTCATCGATTCTTCTACTTATATACAAATGATCAAATCTCGTTGTAATTCGTTCAAGCTTTCATTGTGATGCAATTATGGACAATATGTTATATCAATTTTAAGGAAATCACGAGAATACTTTTCAAACGACCATTTAAGGTCGGTCTCTTGATCTAGCGTTATCTATTATGAAGAACGTCCCAAGACATACTTCCCTGCCGACTCATTTTTGGGGGTGTACAGATTGTATCAGAGCACTGTTCTAAAAGAACTATGTTCATATTTTACCCTAGACTATAACCGTTTTCACAAGCATTGCATCACAACAAACATTTTCAAAGTGCATACACACTACTTGCTTACATTACTTGTTACATTAAGTGCTTACATGACACACACACACACACACACACACACACACACACACACACACACATATATATATATATATATATATATAATATGCTTGCATTCCTTTTGCGTATATCATACGTTTATTTATATAAGAGTTAATTATATAAATACTAGAACATTTCTTAAGACATTGTGAGTTGCACAATGGTCTCATTTATACCTCAGACATTGTAAGTTACACAATGGTCTCATTTTGTTCTCAGACATTGTAAGTTAAACAATGGTCTCTAAGAATATTATTTTTCCTCATAACCTTATAGAATATCGTATTACACGGAGGCCGTCATAACTTTGTTTACATGGAATTATGTATGAATCTAAGTATTGCACGTCTTGTATGGGCGGGACTTGTAATATGAGGATTGATATGATAATTGATATGTTAACAAAGCCCGTCACAGTTCTGTTTACATGGGATTATGTATAAATCTAAGTATTACAAGTCTTGTATGGGCGGGACTTGTAATAGGAGGATTTATATGATAATTGCTATGTTGACTCGTTCATAAAGACTTTTACCTTATTTACTCTAACCGAGTACTCATTAACGATCTTGAACACTATGTGATTTCCCTGATAGTTTTACTCCCCGTCTCCGAAGACGAGTTTGGAACACTCGTCCCATACTCATTAGAAGCACATGCATCGTCATGTTATCCATCACCTTGAAGGTTATGTGAGTCCACTAGTGCAGCGGAAATTTATTAATAGGATGATATATAATCTCTTTTATTTGACAGGATTGAGCGCCCTTCATTAAATAAAGAAATAGTAAATCCCCGAACCATAAGTTTTATCATTTTCTTACTTACATAAATAAAGGACCTCCTTTATGTAAGTAATGAATTATAAATGAGTGGGCTTAATGGTATCCAATATGACACGAGTATGAAATCGAACCCGATAATCACCGGAATCCGTTAAAAAGGTTTAGAAGCACAATAGTGTCTTGCCACTCCGCAGAAATCTTAAGGCCTCGGTTGAACTACCTTATCTCATTCTTAAGTTATTACTTTTGCCGTTGCTATTCCTCGCGACCACGAACTGCTCGTGGGAACAACAAGACTTTTACACCATTAAACTAATGGTGTTGATTTCCTCTCAGAAGTAACACTGAGATAACAATATTTCCGCGCGTCCTATCGCATAAGCTCTTCCGCGAGCTCCTCCCATTTGTTGAACTTTATTCCGGGGATATTGTTTCTCGAAATGTCCTTCTCTTTACATCCCATCACCAAATTGTGATAGTTATATGACGTTATGGTCACTGCTGTTGGGCTCCCGGAGCGGTTCCCAGCTGGTAAACCTTATCCAATAGGTAATACAAACCCGTAAACCCGATACACCTATCGACGAAAGAGATATCGAACAATTCAGTTTTCGGGCCACTAGTACAAAGACTTAATCCGCGATACATCCTAGAACTGCCAAGTAGTTGATACTTACATCCATAAGCCTCGACCTTATTTAATCATCGAACATTACAGATATCAGAAACGAGACTCCGTCTTGGAACATTTAAAACTTTATACAAACATACTCACGCGACTACACTTTCTCCTTCGATGTTTTCACTATTAAGAGACTTTCTTCATGACACGTTTATATCAGTCATAAGACCTGTAAGGATTTTAAGATACCCATTTTGATGGATGAAATATCTTGGTCAAACCTAGCCAAAATTTTTGGTATATTGAGAATTGTCGAAACATCGAATCTTGCTGAATAAAGTTAACAGCATCTTGTTTAGAACTGGTTTATTAAATCTTAAATCTTTTCTTGGTCACTCAAACGGTTAACACAAATATAATATCGGGACGAGATTTCTTTAAGGGGTAGGTACTGTAACATCCGGCAATTTTCAAAATTTTAAAGGACTATTTTACCCTTTGACTTTTGGGTCTGACTTGACTTTTTGACTTTTGACGTCTTATTATCGCATAAAAACGATTACCGCGTAACCGGTAAAATTTTCGGAACATATTTTAATAATAAATCATATTTGTTATTACATACCTCGAGTACAAATTTATTTTTAAGCTTATTTGACTTGAAAACGAGAAAATATACATTATTCCTAAGTTGACTTATCAAAAACGAACTGCTAGATCAACGTTTTTTCTGACTCGACTCTAAAGCTAGTTGTGTAAAAAGACATTCCGGCAACTTAAAGTTTTTGCCCGAGACACAAAACAAGCAGAAATGACTAAAATACTCCTCGCAAGGTGTTTGGAAACGCACACACACGCGTACTAACACAAAAATACTTAAATTATATTTAATTATCAATTTTTGAGTAAATAAACATATTTAATTAAATTATATTAGCATTGTATCAAAAAGCGTTTGTTAAATAATGCGAATAATTCGAATTAAAATTCATTGTCTTTCGACAAGGCACCATCAGACATCAATAAATAACAAATATTTTTAGAAATATTATAAAAATAATTTTTATAAATTCTATCAGTAAATACTCATTTTCAGTAGAAAAATAATTTTTGAAAGCAATGCGCAAGCTTCGTGTTATAAATCATCCGTTACTAGATTCAAAACGAGTCCCGAAACCGATAGTTAATAAAATAAATTAAAAAAAACATACACAATTAACACAGGAACTATTTGAAGACTTGGACACTTTCTTCGCATTATAACTTTTAATATATATATAAAAGTTATATATTTTTCTTTCATTTCATTTCAAACACAACACACACACACACATGCATATTCACACTTCTCTATTTCTCTCTCAATTTTTCCGGCGAACTCCCGCCGCCGCCGGATTTCGGCCGCCGGCCACCGCCACCGCCGTTGGAAAACTTTTCCGACGAGTTTTCCGGCTGAGTCCAAAAATGTTTCTCACCAACTGATCTATCCAATCTGTTAGGATATCATTTCATCACCTCAAACACAAAAATAAGAAAAATAGAGTTTAGAGAGAGAAAGTAAAAAAACAAAGAAAAATGGTTACTTGTTCATAAAAGAAAAATGAGAAGCAACACCCACTCCACACTTGGAATGGCTTTAAAATATTTACAAGAGTAGACTATTCTTGTGGGCTTAGAGTTGGGCCGGTTCATAGAACATTGGGGCTTAGAGCCCAGACAACTAGGCCCAACTACTTAACGAAATTCCCGTAAACTACGATTATACTTATAAACAAGGTTCGGGATATATTTAATGACCATCACTTTAATAAAATGCATCGGCTAACAATCTCCCCCTAAGGGGTGGTCATTCAATTGTGGATCCTTTTTGTGACGTCTTGAGAACTTGGATGCTTTGTAAATTTAGGAATTCCTTTTGAAGATCATTGTGCCCCATGCTTGTGAATCTGGATCTTGATCTTTAACATGATATTCTTTGACAAACTACTGATATCAGGTCTTTGGCCTGAGTTGTCTGACTACTGAGATTATCTAAATCTTTATCCTTGAATTCTTTATGCCCCTTGGCGAACTTTGACTCCACCCTCATGCTCCAAAGGGACCTGAAAGCTTGCTAACAATCTCCCTCAACAATTTCTTTTAATAAACATGTTACTTGTACCACAAAATGTTCTTATGAGGAAGTGCTTGTCATCAGAGTATTGCGAAGACCATTGATAGTTTTGAGCTTTCATCATGTATGAAACTTTGTGGATTGAGCATGAAGGTCTTGAATCTTGACTCGTCATGACTAGAAGCTGCAACCGTCAGAAAACCTCAAGTATAGGTTAGAGATACACATATACACTGAAAGTGACTTTGTCATTCGTCGAATATGGTTGCATAACTCACGTTTCCGCCGTTAACATATTAAATACTGCCTGTGATCAAGTAGAATTCAAAAGAATCTCCTTGACAGGGTTTCGCAGCTGCACTAGCCGTTCTCGTTACCGGAGCGTCTCAAAGCAGACAACACGGTAAGAGTGAATCAGATAGTTACTATCTTTCTGATTGAGTCGTCAATTCATATTACTGGAACAAGTTTGATTCATATAGAATCGCACCATCGTTTCTTTCCAGTTGAACACAATTGTTCATAAGAATCACGAGCAAGTCACCTACCAAAGCTTGTTTGATGTTGGCTCAAGAAGGATTTCCATCTTCACTGTGAATACCTAAAGAGTATCACTCTGATGTTTCTGGCATTATTCAAGGATAATGCTAGGACCATAATGATACCAAATGTTTTGTATAATGATTACAACATTTTGTATATTAGAATTTGTGTCCTAGTGAGATTTTTTGATGGATTCTCCGTTGGCTCTAACCTATAAGCGCACATATTGTTATTTGGTAATCGAGCTTGGAGCGACCTGCCACCTTTTCAATATCAACGATCTCGGAATAGAAAAGCCGATAGAAGCGTGTTGATCTCCGTGAGAAATGAAACAAAAATCTTTGAGAGCAGATTCTGAGTGGCTAAGGAGGTTTGTGACGTTGCTCACTGGTCCATGATGACTTGTCTTCAATATCATAATCAACTTTGTGATTACTGATAGATTATGCATTGCCTAAGTGTATGGAGGGCTTCTTTCTTTAGACCCTTTATCCTTACATTTCTTTTTCATTCTTCAACCCCTCAGTGCTTCCCGAGACTTCAATGACTAGCAACCTTGTTGGATTATCCACCACTAGCCCATCTCAAGTCGCTCTATTCCCTTATTCTCACTTTACTCCTTTTTCAATCATCCCTAAGGACATCTACTCTATCTAATGGAGAGTCCCTTGGTAGATCCCTCCGGTTCTAGCTGGATTATGGAACGAATTATGTACCTAACTTACCGCCTTTATAACTCCCTTGTAAAATAACAGTTTGTCAGTCCTTTGAGATGATTGCCATGAAGAATCCATAAAACCATTTGATGAAAAATCAATCCAACGTGTCTGAGAAATCATTTGAGACACTTTGAGTGTATTCCAGAGTTACCAAATGCTCCCCTTACACATAGCACCATATTATGAAAGAGTTTGCACATGCGAGGATTTAGGAACCACTATAATTGAAGATTGAGAATCGTTATTAATCCGTATTGATCACATTTTGATCACTATTCTCCCCCTCAAAAATTGCATATGTGTTTACAAATTTTGACAATTAGTGAATTAAAAACAAGTTAATGTTCGAAATTCACATGAGCCTAACTAAGTATAGGGAGAACAGGAACGCATGTAGAATGAATCATATTATTATACTCCCCCTTAATTATAGAATAGATTGAAAACTTAGAGTGGGAGTTTGTTGAGCACACAATTTTGAAAGAATTTGAAAATTTCTTTTTGAAAATATATTGAAAAATTGTGCTCAACGGAAAATATGTGAGATATATCTTCTTTACCATCATTTTACTTAGTCCTTATCTTGAGCATTCAATACTTTGAATGTTTATATGACTTTGCTCAAGACCGAGAAGATATAAACTTCCCATTGTGTAGGATAAATGGACATAAATGAACATTTTACTTTCTTTGGAGACCGAGTCCTAAGCTGACATTTACTTAGAAGTCGTAGAGAAAAAGTGAAAGGACATGTTTTGAAAGCATTTAAAACTCTCGCTCGAACTTCATTTATTCACCCGTGTTAGTATTAATCAACATTTCTATGTGCGCAAATGTTATCGATTGTCGAGAGACATGTCGGAGAAGATTATTTTTGTATTTTTGAAATTTTCTGATTTTGTATTTTGCTTTTATAGATTTTATATTTTTGTATTTTCTTTTTCTTGGTTTTATATTTTTGTATTTTCTTTTTCAAAAATATTTATAAATCAAAATAAAGAGAAAGATCAAAAATATTTACAAGTCGAAGTTTCCATCAGCAGTGATAGTTGTTGCTAGAGTTGAAGTAGATGAAGTTGAATCTTGTTGTTATTGACGTTTATCGGATGCATCAGCAGTAGTAACAGCGGAAGACTTTGAAACAACTTGATTTTCTCCATTTGAATAATTCGTCGAACAAATGACCGAATAGACTTTCCAACTCTATCATTGACGTCATGACTATCATATCTACTGAAGTGACATGAGGAGAGAGTGTTGAACACAGAATTTTGAAAGATTTTGAAAATCCTTTTGAAAAATTCTTGAAAAATTATGTTCAACTGTTTTGAAAACAAGAAGATTTCTCTTCTTTTTAAGGTAAAGCGCACTGAAGCGTACACTCCCCTTTTATTTGAAGCTCGGGTTATGCACTGAAGTGTACATAAACCATTCCTAGACGAACTCAGAAGACAGCTAGCGGATAGATACATGAATTCTGCCTCTGGAGTTTCAAAAACCTGCCAAGAAAAGAAGTAGAACTAGGAAACCCTTTGTTTGTAGGTTCCTGGGGGTTAGAAGCACTTGCATTATCACACACAGATGTGTCAGACTCACTTTCGGTGTTACTGGATGAAGTTATTTTTCCACAAAGGTCAAAAATTCTACCAGTTGGTAACCACCTAAGGAAAGATCTAGGTTTGCTAGGCCTAGATGAAGCAAGTCTGTCTTCAGAACTTAACGTCTTTGATTTCTTGACATTTGCCTTATGTTTCTTTTGATTTGCACTTTTTGAAACATTAGCACTTTGGTTTTTCTTTCTAGATTTCATGCCATTCACATACTGAAGCACACATTCATCATGATTAGCGGTAATTAGACATTGCTTACATGTAGCACAAATAACCTCAGATTTTTCATTTCAAATTGCAAGCTTAATGTTATTACATTCAAATGACATATGGTCTGGATAGTTAGAAGACTGTAAGCTCCTATGGTTTTCTTCTTTTTTCTCTAACTTATTCGAGAGGTAACTACTCTTAGACTTAAAAGGGACCTTATCACTCTTAGGATTGTTCCTAGGCTGTGGTCTTCTGGTCCTAGTAGTGCTTTCAACGTTTTTAGGAGAGATACCATTTGTGATAGAATTTACATCTTTTTTAGTGATGAGATGAGGTTGTGAAACAGTGATCCGATTTGTCCTAACGCTTTCTCTAACTTTGTTGATAGGCATAAATTTGTCTTCCCTAGAAGTCTTAGAAGGATTAATCCTAAACATTCTCGGGGCAATCACATTATTATTTTTCACAACTTTTGATTCTCGAGTGAAAGGTGCCTAGTTTGAAG
>BQNB010045764.1:0-44098 GCA_026074375.1 Tanacetum coccineum | reverse complement strand
TCTTCGAGAGAGTAATAAAATGGTGTGTACAAATGTGTCCCGTCATTAGCGAAGATCATTTTACATTCTTCGAGTTTTGCTACCTCTGTTTCTACTTCAGTGGTTAAAGTTTTTACCTGAGATTCGAGTTTTTGGATGATTTTATCGTGATCAATTCGGCTTTTCTAAGTGTTTTGACAAAAAAAATTCAGTCATTCATCCTGTTCTGCTTGTCTTTTGGCAACTCCTTCTATATACTTATTAATTGTTTTGACCAAGTTTGATCTCTTTTCTCCAGACGGTGTTTTATTATCTATACGAGTGTAGTATCCCGGTGGACCTACATGAAACTTGTAAAACCCCGTATTTGAGGTCACTACTATTTCCAGTCTCATAATTATTTTATAAATCTTGAAGAGTTTACTTTTACATTTTAGTCGATTTTTATTAAAATCGTCGATTTTAAAAACCTCGCGAATCCTACAATTTAAGTTTATCCGTTTTATCGATCAAGAAATCAACGAATGCCTATTTTAAGCTTTGCGAGCTTAATTATTTTATTTTTATTATTTTTCATCCTTTATTCGTGTTTGGCCGAAACCACATAAAAATTATGTTTTAATAACAAGTAACGAGCTAGATTAGTTAATGGGCCAAGAAACCAACAAGATTACCCAACTAAGCCCACCTCATATGAGGGGGGCCGGTCATAAACCTAAACCAACGACACCCTTATCTTTTTTTAGGAAAATGCTAGTAAATATCCCCCTTACAAATAAAGACTTAATCCCTTCTATAACACACACACGATTTAAAAAAAAGAGAAGAAAACCATCGGTCTTACCCTCTCCCTATGTGTTCTGTTCGACAGCCCCCAAGAAAATCCACCACCATCTTCATCAAATCTCCACCAAATCCCTTCCTTTATATCCCAAATCATATATAAACTAAACCATAATCATCTTTTATCAATAAAAACCACCATGCATGGAGTTTGTGAGTTCTTGATTTTTGGAAGATTCTTAGTTTTTAAGGTTTTGATTTGATTGAAAGCAAGAAGATTATCAATGGTTAATTATTGGGGGTATTCTTAAGATTTTGTAAAGCAAATATTTGTTTTGGTCATTATTTTTGGAGGTGTAAGGTTCGGCCAAGATCAAGACACCATAAGCGTGGTTTGTTTTGATCATCTACTTGATAATTTGTGCATTGTAAGTCTTTTTTTGTATTGATTTAATTTTTGTTGAATGCATGTGCTTAATCTCATCCTTTACAATCATGCATGATCATAGTTTTGTTAATTTTATTTTGATCATGAACATCAAGTTTTGATGTATGAGATATGTTAGTAAGATATGTTATGGCATTGCATGTGGTTAATTAGCGATTTGGATGAGTTTTGAATGAATTTGGAAGTAGTTTAAGGGATTTTTTTAAGGTCAGTAGCAAAATGTGACTTTTCCCAATAATTTTTGGCCTAGAGCCTATGAATAATTTACATGGTTGGATAAATATAGTTATAAGGTTCATGTGACTAATTGGATAGTTTATCAACTCCTCCGGATGAGGGAGCTATGGCCGTTTTACGATTACTAGTCAAATCTAGAACATCGTTTGGAAAATGAGTTAAACCCCAGGTTAATACTTTAAAATGTAGAATATGAAAGCTAATCTCAGTAGTATACATTATAAACTAGCTTCTCCAAGTGGATTCACTTTAATAGCTATTACGGTTTGGAAAATACGTCAAAATTAGTGTTTGGTAGGAAATTTTGGTACTGCTGCAGACCAGTAGTATAAATGGGTTAATTTCTGCAAACCTTTCGCCTAAGAAGGTCTAGATTATTTGATAGGGTTGTATAAATAAGTTCAAGGTACATGTGTCGAATTGGATAGAGCCATATCTCCTCCGGAAGAGTGAGATATGACCGATTTACGAAAACTAGTCAGTTCTGAACTACTGTTTGAAAAGGGGATTTAACTCCAAATTTTCACACTAAAGTGTTGGGTTTTTAAAATATGGTTAAACACTATAAATCATAATATTTTATCTCTCTTTGGATTCAACTTGATTGCTATTATAAAATAGGATTTATGGCCAAAACCGTAAGTGTTAGAAATTCAGCAAACTTTTTGTTTTGAGTTATGATTAGTAAAAACTCATTTCCCGTGGATTGGTAAATGGTTTGATTAAAAGGCCTAATTTTCTGAAAACTGGACTTAAGTATCTTTCTAGGGGTGAAAGCCCCATCCTTTTATCTTTTATAGGTTAAGAGATATGGTCTTGTAAAGTTGACTAAAAGTTCAGCAACATAGTTTTACGCCTTTTCTTGAGAAATAAAAGTGCGACCACATAGTAATAAGATAAGAATCGCTAAGCGAGACTTAGTAGACACTTAATGTAGTATACGTGCAGGTTGTATACTAATTTGGGGATAAAAATACTTTGGTTAAGTTATAATGCAATGCCATGCATATCTCAGAAACATATCTCGTGATCATTTGATTTACTTTTACGTATTGATCTTCTTTATCATTCTAAGCCGCATCACGTCTTATAGGTTGTGCTTAGACGCTTATCACTCATCCGATGATTCTTCTACTTCTGGTCTTCATAACTCCTCGGTGAGTTCATAGCCCCACCTTTTTTCATTTTTATAGTTTTCATAAATTGTTTTTGGGGTGAGAATACATGCTCATTTTATTAAGAAAACTTATTGATTCACTTACTACATGATTTGAGAACATTGATTATCTATCTATGAAACCGTGAGTTTTGGACACATTATTTGTTTTACTAATGGAACACAAGTGCTTGAAGGGTATGCCTGACCCGATTATGAAATTATTTGCATGAGTCGCTATTGCCAAAGTCCCTAATTTCATGAACCGTTAATTGCCCTGTAGGGGTGAACGCTAGTACATTTAATAGATCTATTAGGTTTGACAACCCCGTCCGAGGTCTGAATCGAATTCTTTTGAGCACCATTTTAACGGACGATTTGTATTGAGAATCGTAGGTATGAGGTAATAATACCTAGTACTGGGGCAACTGTATTTGCATTTGATATGCGTTATTGTCAAGGTTTCGGTGTCATGAGCTCAATGCGGTAATGTTGAATGATACTATGAAATACTGTCGCTGGCTGATCTTAAACCTTGTGGTCCACTATTGAATATTACTTGATTTATCGAATCACTACTTGGATTTTGGAAATAATACTTTGAAATGTTGTAGCGCTGCTTTTCTTACTGAAATATTTACTTGAATTATTTCAATACTGCTTTTACTTAAACCTATGAATTCACCAACATTATTGTTGACGTTTTTGCATGTATTTTCTCAGGTTATTATATTGCTAGCTGAGCATTGGGAGCACTCGAGTCGCGCGGATATCAAAACTTTAAAGACTTGGTTTTTCTTCACATTCGACAACCATTTATTATTAAAATATACAAAGGAGTCATGTTTAAACTCTTGTAACTTTTGTTAAAAAGAAATTATTGGGACCTAAAATTAATCTAATTTATTTAAATTGAATGTGACATTTTATTAAACGTCCCTTTTAAGGTCGTTTTCTGTAACTTGTGTGTAGGAACTATGAAGTAGCGCCCCAAGTGGTATTCCGTTGCGTTGTTGTGATTTTGGGGGTGTTACATTTTTAGTGATTCTTTCGAGCACGTCTTTGTTATTAAAAGTTCTATCATATTAATGATGTTTTCAAAATGTTCATTTCTGATATGAATAGTAACTGTTATAAAAATAGTTTTATAAAAGTATTTTTATACATTTAAGTATATAAACTTGCGTAATTCATAACTCCTTCGTTATTGATCAAAAAATTACGATTCTTATTGTTTTGGAATCCTAAAAATATGTGTGATCTGAGAAAAATAACCAACCTTATATATCAGTAGTATTTTGTAACTTGTTTTTTATAAAATTTCTTTTATAACGCGTTTAATTAACGCATAACTTGTAAACTACGTATCTTCTTCGTTATTAATCCGTTTTTTGAGTTTCTTATCTTTTTGGAATCGTCATGTGACGTACTATTTTATAAAATATAAAATAAATAGGTCATGTGTGGAATCAAAACAGAAAGTTTTTGTTGGGAAAATAGATTGTAACAGACTTAATACTGGTAGTATAACAGTTAAGTCTGGTAGAAATAGTTAGTTCTGTTAGTATTGAGTTAATACTGGCAGTACTAAGTTAAGTCTGGCAGTACTAAGTTAGTACTGGTAGAGTAACAGTATTAGAGTTAGTACTGGTCATAGTTAGTTCTGTTTATAATTAAGTCTGTTTATGTAACAGAATAGTAATAGTTATCTTAGAGATATCTTAGGAGATATCTTAGGAAAGGATATGTATTATCCTTTGACGTTTGTAAAGCCCATTAGGGTTTCCTTGGTGTATAAGAGGAACCCTAAGGCACAATGTTACATGTACGTTTTGAGAAATATTAATAGAAGCATAGAGCTTTATAGCAATTTAGAAATATCGTTTCTTCTTTATTCTTGTGTTAAGATTCCGCATTAACACTTGATAATTCATAGTCAGTGTCTCTCATATAGTTGATTTGGATTTATCCAAGTTATCTATAGTCTTACAAAGGCTAGTCAGATCCTAAACCAAGGACCTACAAGTGGTATCAGAGCCTTTAGAGGGACTCTGAGAAAGAAGAATCACTAGATCACAAACAAACACTCTCATACAATTCTATACAAAATGTCTCAACCTGCTAATGATGAGTTCTCAAACAATCTTTGTGATGAAGAATCAAACCATGAAGAATGCTTCAGACACTGGTGTGCCCCTAAAACAACAACAACAGAATGTTTCCTCAAAAATGCTATCTCAAATATCAAACTTTAAACAATCTGAAGAAGGACGGAGTATGATATTGGGCTATGAGATGGAGCATTACCTTGTGTAATTGATAATGAAGTATGGAAGGTTATTCAGCATGGAAACTCCAAGAAGAGAATTTCAATGGAAAGGTTGGTATGTTGAGTGCTTTCATCAGTTACTGCTGCAGAAAGTCAAGCTGTGGAAAAGAGAGGAAAGCCTAAGAATATCTTGTTTGAGGCCATTCAATAGGAACTTATGAGAAGGATTACAAGGAATGGATGATGCAAAAGAAAATATGGGGATGCCATCAGAACTAGTTTGGTGGAAATGCTAATTCAAATAAAATGCAGGGAAGGCTGTTACAAAAACAGTTTGAAAGCATTTAAATATCCAAATCAGAAGTTAGAAAAGGGATATGATAGATTTCAACAGCTACTTTCTCAATTGGAAGCTTCATGTGGGCTGGAAGTATCAAATGAAAGATGCAAAATAAGTTTCTCAGATCTTTGCCAGCATGGTCCAATCTGGCAATGACCAATGAGAACTAATGCAGAGATTGACAATTTATCTATTGATGATTTGTACAACAACCTTAAAGTTTTTGAGCAAGTAAATTCAAAGTTCTTTCAAAAACTTCTTCAAGTGTCAAAATGTTGCTTTTGGTTCAAAAGCAAAGTAGCAACTATAAGGTTAAGTCTGGTTTTACTGGTGCTACAGTTCTTGACTTTTTCTACTTCTTTCAAACCAATATTCCTGAAAAGAAGTTCTTTGTGGTTTTGCTGATGAAGTAATTCTATTCCCTCTTAGCAAACAAACAGAGGATTTGGACGTACTTTATGGAAGATTTGGAACAAATGATGATGTAGACATGAGAGATGGGACATCAAATTGGCAAATAGCAATGATTGCTATTCAAATGAAGAAGTTCTATAAGAAAACAGGAAGGAGAGTTCGCGTGGATGGAAAAACACCTGTTGGTTTTGACAAAAAGAAGCTTGAATGTTTCAATTGTTTCAACATCGGTTACTTTGACTAGGGAATGTACATACAATGGGGACAAATGATGGAAAGAAGAGAGAGACTCACTTTATCAACATCAAGAAAGCTGAGGAAGCAAAAGAGAAGAATCAGATGGGTTTGCTGACAATGGATGATGGGATTGTCAATTGGGGAGAACATACTGAAGCTGAAGAAACAAATCATGCACTTATGGCTATCAGCTCAAGCAATGAGGTAACTTTGTGTTCTAAAACTTGCATTGATTCATACAATACTCTTAAAACACTATGTGATGAACAAATGAATCAGTTAGGTGATCAAGAAGCACAAATACTTGCCTATAGTCAAGCTGTTAAGAAACTAGAAGCTCAACTTGTTACTTTTCAAAAACAGCAATTTTCTCTAAATGAAAAGCTTACATTTTAGGCTAATGAAATATATGAAAAAGATGAAAAGCTTAAAAGATATAGGAGAATAGGAATGAAAGCTGTCAAAGAAAAGGAACAATTGCAGAAAACAGTAGATTCATGGAAAGATTCTTCCAAGAATCTTTAGAGATTAATTGATTCTGGCATGAGTTCAAACAGTAAAGTTGGCTTAGGATTTGAATAAATCAAAAATGAGGTTCTAGTTTCGGAGGAAGAAATGAACTTTTTGTTTTTAAATATTCAAAAGGAAGGATTCAATGGAAAGCCTTCATACAGTAGATTTAAAAGACAATGACTTTAAAGGTTGCCCACATCCCTTAAATGGAGATTATACTCCTAAACCACAAGAGGAAATTGATGATTCTTTGTATGTTTATGGTAAGAAGGGTCCTCAAAAACCTGAAATTAGTGTGTCAGATGACAATTCTTCTGAGCATTCTACCTGTCAATCAAATGACAGTGAAGGATCTTGTGGAAATACCTCTGAGCACTCTTTTGAGACTGAATCAGAAAGTTTAAGTGAACCAAATGAGATGTCTAAGTCAAGGTTGGAAGTAACTAATGAAAAAGATGTGTCTGCTCCAAAATCAAAAGAAGTTGAACCTAGTTGTGTCTCACACATAAAAACTCCTAGGCAACCACTCAAAAATAAAGAAACACATAAAGTTAATAGGAAGAATTGGAATGATTGATGGGAAAGAGAACTAGGGAGGTTACTCTGTTTACAAGAAGAAATGTTTTGTTTCTGGTAGTCTAAGTTCATTTAATTAAAGATTGTGACTTATTATGAAAGAAACATGGCAAGGGAAGCTGAGGTTAAAGGGTTGTTAATTACTGGCAATGGTGGTGCACAAAACCAGTATGGACTAATGTACAGATTAATCATGTTAATAAATTAGTTCCTAGGATCAGTAAACTTAATATTGGTCGGGACAAAATTATTAATTCTAGTTAGGCTTAAAGTTAATTCTGTTAGGCCTAAAGTATTTCTGTTAGGCCTAAAGGTTAATGCTGTTAATCCTAATAGTTAATACCGTTAGACCTAGACAACCTAATAAACTCACAAGACTCAACAGGTATGAGTCCAAGAGACCACTAGATGATCAAATTAATCAAAGAAGGGATTTTTCAAAATCATATTCATCTGTAAGAAGACCTTTGCAAAAATCTACAGGCACTAATGGTCATTCAAATGCTGTAATGGGAAGTTGGGGATCTGTTGTTAAGGACCTAGCAAGTTATAATTGAGGAACTCTGACCAAACTTCATTTATAAATCAGTGGACCTATTTTTATTAGAACTGTTAATGCAAAATGGTCACACAGGCAGACCATAAGCTGCAAAAGCCTGGGTCCACTAAGAGAACTAATTTTCTTTTCATGTGCAGAACATCACTGAAGAAATGGTAGATAGAGGTATATTTGATAGTGATGCTCAGGGCACATGAAGGTAACAAGGATCCAACTGAGGGATTTTGAAGATTTCATGGGGGTCTGTTACCTTTGGAAGGTAGCAAAGGTACATTTCTTGTAAAGGAAGAATAAGAGGAGGTAAATTTAGATTTTGATAGTGTGTCCCTTTGTAAAGAATTAGGGCATTTTAACCTTTTTTCAATATCACAAATTGTGATAAGAGACAGGTTCTTTTTACTGAATTGAATGTCTTGTTGTGTCTTCTGACTTTAAGATGCCTGATGAAAATCAGATACTTTTAAAGGTCCCTAGACATCACAATATGTACAGTTTTGACATGAAGACACCTTCTCCTGCAAAAGGTTTTGCCTGTTTGATTGCTAAAGCCACATCTGATGAATCTAAATTATGGCATAGAAGGTTAGGTCATATCAATTTTAAAAATCTAAACAAACTTGTGAAGGGAAACCTTGTCAGAGGTTTACCTTCCATGGTTTCAAAAAGACCACAACAGGTGTTGCTGCCATAAAGGCAAACAAACAGGGCCTCTTTAGGCAGTTAGAAAGATTGAATCACTAAGCCTCTACTCACCTTGCATATGGATCTTTTTGGGTCCCACTTATGTGAAAAGGCAATTAATCATGCAAGTTATTGCCTTGTAATCACTGATGATTGTACCAGATTTAGTTGGGTATTCTTTTTGGCTTCTAAGGATGAAACTAGTGGCATTCTTCAGACCTTTATTAGGCAGATTGAAAACCAGCTTAGTCATAGGGTTAAAATCATTAGATCAGATAATGGCACTGAATTTAAGAATAGAGATATGCTTGAATTTGTGAAACAGGGAATAAAACATTGGAAGTATAGTAATTGCCAGAACTCCACACAAAATGGAGTTGATGAAAGAATGAACAGTACCTAATGGAGGCTGCTAGAACTATGATAGCACGATTTCTCTCTACCAACCACTTTTGGGAGAAGCAGTTAGTATGGCTTGTTATATTTTTCTAGGGTAGAAGTGACAAAACCTCAAAAACAAAACCTCATATGATGCTTTTGTTTCGGCCACAAACCAATTATTAGCTACATAAGACCTTTTGGGTGTCATGTTACCATTCTAGATACTCTTAGTGTGCTTGGAAAGTTTGATGGAAAATCTGATGAGGGATTCTTAGTTGGTTACTCACTAAACAGCAAAGCCTATAGGGTTTATAATTTAGTAACCAAAAGAGTAGAAGTAAATCTGCATGTTAATTTTCTTGAAGATAAACCCAATGTCAAAGGAGTAGGATATAGATGGATGTTTGATATTGACTATCTTACTGATTCTATGAACTATATTCCTGTATCCTTGGAGAATCAAGCTAACCCACATGCAGGTGCTTCAGAAGTAACTAACAGTGCAGGTACTTCACAAACTCCAAAGTCTATTGCTTCTGAGGAAAAAGATGAGGAAGTAGAGCTTATTGTTGTGCCTTCAGCTGTCAAGATTCCTGAAGAAAAAGATGAATCAAGGACATCTTCCACAAATTCAAAGAAAGAGGAGACCTTGACAGAACCTCAAAAAGAGATGAAGGATTCCTCTACTGACCCTTTAGAAGACAATCCTAAGATTCAAGCTTTTAGAAGAGAGTTGGAAGAAATTGCCCTAAAGCATTTAGGGACAGTCCCTGAAAACAACACTACCAGTACTCCTTCAGTTAATACTGGTAGTCAGACAGTTAATACTTGTAGCTTATCATGATGATTCCTTATGCTCTAAACTCGAAATCTTTCACAAGCCTGAGACAGGAATTTTTTATGAGGCATCTTATGATGAGGAGGGTGTGATAACTGACTTCAACAGTCTTCCTACAAAAATTGAAGTCAGTCCTACTCCTACACTTAGGATTCATAGTATTCACCCAAAAATCAAAGACTTGTGATCCTAAGTCTGCTATGCCAAATAGGAGCAACGTGCAGAACAAATAGGAGCACATGCTCCTCTCAGTATATCAAAAGCTGCAATGAAACAATCACAAAAGATCAACAGCATTGTTTGTTTGCATGTTTTCTATCTCAGGAGGAACCTAAAAAGATTGCTGAAGCTCTACAAGATGACAGTTGGGTTCAACCCATGCAAGAAGAGTTGTTACAGTTCAAGCTGCAACAAGTATGGGTTCTTGTAGATCTACCTCACAGAATGAAGGTCATTGGTACAAAATGGGTCTACAGAAATAAAAGAGATGAAAGAGGAGTGGTTGTGAGAAATAAAGCAAGATTGGTGGCCTAAGGGTACACACATGAAGAAGGTATTGACTATGATGAGGTTTTTGCTCATGTGGCAAGAATAGAAGCTATCAGGTTATTTTTAGCCTTTGCCTCATTTATAAGGTTCATAGTATACCAAATGGATGTAAAAAGTGACTTTCTGTATGGCACTATAGATGAAGAAGTTTATGTCTCACAACCTCCTGGCTTTGTTGATCCTGGTCATCCTAAGAAGGTTTATAAAGTAGTCAAAGCTTTGTATGGACTGCACCAAGCTCCTAGAGCTTGGTATGCTACTCTATCAACATTTCTAGAGAAGCATAGATACAAGATGGGTACGATTGACAAGACTTTATTTATTAAAAGGGACAAGAAGGATATCATGTTGGTTCAAGTGTATGTTGATGATATCATTTTTGGTTCTACCAAAAAGTCTTGGTGTGATGAGTTTGAAGCCTTGATGCAAAGCAGATTTCAGATGAGTTCTATGGGTGAACTTCACCATTTTTTCTTAGGATACATGTAACATTACACAGATGGAATCTTCAATCTCTGCAGGGACAAGTGTAGCTGAGATACTCAAGAAATTTGATCTTGTAAATGTGAAAACTACAATAACTCCCATGGAGACCAAAGTGGCATTGACAAAAGATAAGGAAGTTTTTGATGTGGATGTACACTTATATAGATCCATGATAGGTTCTCTCATGTATTTAACTGCCTCTAGGCCTGATATAATTTATGCAGTATGTGTTTGTTCTCGATTTCAGGTCACTCCCAAGACTTCACATCTCAATGCTGTGAAGAGAATCTTTAAGTACCTTAAAGGCAAACTACGTTTGGGATTATGGTATCCTATAGAATCACCTTTTGACCTAGAAGCATTCTCTGACAGTGATTATGGTGGGTCCAACCTTGATAAGAAATCCACAACAGGTGGTTGTCAATTTCTTGGACAAAGACATATCTCATAGCGATGCAAGAAACAGACCATAGTGGCTACTTCTACAACTGAAGCTGAATATGTAGCTGCTGCAAATTGCTGTGGATAAGTGTTGTGGGTTCAAAATCAACTACTGGACTATGGTTTCAATTTCATGAATACCAAAATCCACATTGATAATGAAAGCACTATCTGCATTATGAAGAACCCAGTATATCATTCCAAGATAAAGCACATCGAGATACGCCACCATTTTATAAGAGATTGTTATGAGAAAAAGCTCATTAGTGTGGAGAAAATTCACACACACTTCAATGTAGCTGACCTATTGACCAAACCTTTTGATGGACCACGGTTTAATTACTTAGTGGTTAGTATTGGTATGATAAATACATAGCTACATTTAAGGGGAGGCTAAATTGTATAGTGTGTATACTTCTGGTAGTTAGTTTAACTAAAATCTAGCTTAAGTAGTATTAATACTGGTAGTTAGCAGTCTTAATTCGGGTAGTTAGTTTAAGTTAATTCTTTCTATACAAACTCCTGCAGCATGTTTTTCTTTGTTTTAGACTAATTCTTGCAAGAATAGCATGGATTTACAGATGTAAGGCAGGTGTGATAAGGCCTTTGGTTTGTAAGTCTTCAGTAAATACTTACTTCTGGTTGAAAAAGAGTTAATTCGGGTTGTAACATAATTAATTCTGGTTGACCAAAGTTAAGTCTGGTAGTGTAAATTTTAATACTGGTAGGTTATTGTTAGTGCTGGTTGCGGGAAATTTGACTTTTCTGTTTAAACACTGTTTAAATGTTACCGTTACAGATTTTTACGGCGCTATTGTCGTTAACAGAGAAGCTTTTATATAGACTATGTTTGATTTTCTCTTTCTACTTTATGTTACTTGCTATCTCCTTTCGATAGAAAACATCTTCTTTATTTTTAGACATGAATAAGTCAATTGTCTTGTCTTACCGCATCTACCACCTCCTCGTATCCTAAACCAGTAAATTTTCAGTTCAAGTCACTACCTTTTATTACTACTTTCGATTCATGGCTCAATTAAAATACTGCGACAAACACAATCAAGTGGGGTTCTTGCGCAAGCCTGATGAAAGTGCAGGGTTTGTAGAGATAGTGGATTTTCTAAGAGGTTCCTACTAGGTATTGCTTACTTCTAATCTATATCTATGATTCCTAGTCAAAACAGTTTTGGCAGAACTGAATGCCCAAAACTCTGCTGATGGGACTCTAGAATTACACGCAAACTCAATGATTACATTTGTATAATTCTCTAAGGCTATATTAGAAATAAGATTCAAATTAGCAGATGCTTCAGGGATTACCATGTTGCCAAACAATGAGATTTTTGAAGGGATAGGGCATATAGGGTATCCTACTGAAGGATCTTTTACCTTTTGGAAAAGTTTTTTCACACCCCAATGGAGATTCTTAGTCCACCATATTTTACATTGTATGAGCTCTAAAAGTGGTGGATGGGATCAATTTAGTAGCAATATTGCTACTGCCTTGATTTGTCTTTCGACTGGCATAGTTTATAATTTTTCAAAACTAATTTTTGATGGCATGGTGGCAAACTTGAAAAGAAAAACAAAGTTTTTGATGTATCCTCATTTTCTACAAATGATTTTGGATATATAAACTGAAAACAAACACCCTTATCTGGCTGTGACCTTGACCAAAAAGATTTTTAGAACATGAAAAGGGGTTTTAGAAGGGTACCACGACCTTTGTTGCCTGCTATGTTGTCTATTGTTGATCCAAGTGTAGGACAAGAAGCTCCATCTGTCACTCAACCTCAACCATCATCTAGTGTGGTACCACCAACAACACCTACAACTCAACCTATACCATCGGAAGCCACAACTATTCCACATCTATCTCAACCTACACCACCTACACCTATTGCTGAAACTACCAATGCATCCCCCTCACCTACACTTTCACCTGCACATAAACCAATGGAACATATCTTTGAACAACCATCCTCTGACCAACAACCTCCTTTACCTCGCCAAGATGCTACTACTTCCCAGTTAATGGCACGGATTGATGACTTGGAGAAGCAGCTTAAGGAAACCAAACAGACTTTTGGGAAGGCTATCCTCACTTTGGTGGAAAGAGTAAAAACTTTGGAAGTTGCTTTGAAGAGAAAGACCAAGAGGGTGCTTTTGTCTGATTCAGAAGAGGAAGAAACAGAGGCTTAGGGGAGGAAGTTTCATGATTTAGATCCTCTGGTTTCTTTGTTACAAGAGCTTGTTACTCCCTCAAAAACTTCATCAAAGACTGTCAATGCTTCAGGGGAGGAACAAGTTGAAGATATCAGCCCTACAACTTTAGAAGCTGCTGCAATCTTAACAAAAGTTAAAAAGATCAAGTTAGTTGATAAAGGAAAGAGATACAAGAGAAGGAAGGTTTCAAAAGAATCTGCTGGTGCTGGTTTGGATTTTGAAGAGGTTAAGTCTGCTTTTGAAGAAGTTAATACTGGCAACATTAAAGTTATTACTGGTATTGAAGAAATTAATGCTAGCAGTTTGGATGTTAATACTGGCAGTGATCCAGTTACTACTGATAGCAAGAAGAGATTCTCAGTGCCTTCTCCAAACAGAGGTAGAAGAGAAGGAAAGGCTCCTATGAATAAAGAAAAGAGACTAAGCTTCTAAAAAGACAAAAAGAACAAATTCGTTCAAGAAGAAGCATACTTGCGAAGCCATCATGCTATATGCCATTATAAAAAGATTTTGAAAAGGAAGATGTTGGCCAAAACAAGTTCATTTGGATTCACTTCTAGCTCAAAGGATGGCTGAAAGCAGGAAAAAAAAAAAAATTAACAGAGGAACAAAAGAAAAGGAAGGCTCAAGTTCAGTTTGAAGCTCAATCTTATACTGAAGAAGATTGGGACACAATTAGAGCAAAGCTTGAAGCAAATGCAGAATTAAAGGAGAGTGTGCTTGGAAAGGATCTTTCTGTTGAAGATTATGCAAAAAGGATGGTGGAGTTGGTAAAAAATAAAAAAAACACTTTGCAAGGAAAAGAGCTAGAAGAGCAAAAGGAATAAGCCCATGACTCAAACACAGCTCAGGAATTATATGTCAAACTTTCTAAAGAATCAAGGGACATGGAAGTTGACTCAGTTGAAGAAGTTGAATTTTGAAGAAGTGAAAGCAGAATTTGAAAAATTGATTAAGCAATTGGATACCTATGTCCCTATGAACCTTGAAGCAACAAAGGAAAGTTTGAAGAGATTTGGTGAAGAGCTCCAAACTAAAACTGCAAAGAAGCTAAAGTTTGATGATGAAAGTACTCAACCAACAGAGGAGAAGGTTGAAGAAGACAAAGATGATAAGCCAACCAAGAAGACTGGAAAGAGGAGAAAACAGATAGCAAGGAAAGGATTACATACAGACCTTGATAAGGATGATTCTAAAGATTCAGATGAAGCTAGTGAAAAAGATGATTCTACTTCAGGTACTAAAATCCCTATTAATCCTGTTCCTGTAGCTATAAAATCACCCAGTATAGCAAATTACAAGATCATTAAGCAAGGAAGGAAAGGTGTATACCAGATTGTAAGGGAGAATGGATCTGATAAGGTATACATAAGATAAGCTTTGGAGCAATGCTGACTGACATATCAAGAGATGATCTTACAGAGCTAAACCGGATTGTTATGAGAAAACAGGTATTAAAGGAGCCAGAGGATGAATTTAAAAAGTACTTTGGGGATACTTGAAGACATGTTGCAGAGCCCCATAGTACAAGACTCCAATAGGAGTTTGCCAGGATCAACAAAGGTTAATTTGTTGAGAAAACTATGAAGCTGCAGAGTACAATAACTGTTTTGAACTTGGAGTCTGTGATATATACATGCTAAAAGAGAGAACGTATCCTTTGTCTGCTGAATTGTGCAAGCAAAGCTATGACAAGAAACTCAAAGGAGGAAAACCATATGATGATTGATACAAACTTTTGAAAATGATTGGAGAATCAGCTTGCATAGGAATAAATGAAGGTTTGATGAGTAAGATATCTAGAATGGAGATGAGGAGAAACAACACTTGGAGGGAGTGCTATTCACTAACACAAACAAATGTTTATCAGTCCACCATGTCTAAACAACATAAGGACTGGCCTAGTCCAGGAGCAAAACTGCTCTTGGTAAAGACTCTTAAATCCCGTTAATGCTGATAATTTGACAGAAATTGTATGGTTGACAACTCAACATACTGGATAGTAAGAGTTGTGCTAGCCCCACAATATATGGATTTATTTGTAAAGCTAAGAAAAAAAAAAACCATAACTAGTCCATGAGATTATGTCTTTACGGTAAATAAAAATGCAATTCCAATCAGATGGTTGACACTTTTAACCAAAAATGGATTGGTTACATTCATCTCACCAAGTTTCATGTACAAAGATTGACCATGGTAATCAATCCACCATGGAATTTACCTTTTCTAGTTGCCAAAGGATTGACTACCCTGACAAACGGCTACAGGTAAAGGCAATCAAATCCGTTTATGTGCTAATAAGGTTTTGCCAAAAACCATATGGATTCAACTCCACCATGTTTTATGTACTGAGAGTTAAATGGGTTTCATCGATACCATTAAGGACATGCACCTTTCTGGTGGCCAAAGGACTGACTACTCCAGAGTTAATATGGCTAACTGGTAGAAGAGAATCAAATCCATGTAAAGTTTCAATGATCCACCTCTCAGCATTAGTTAACACACGGGAAGTGATGAAATAGTCCTGAAACAATATATTTGATTGCTGGATATGTACAGGGTTACGGAAAAGTTTTTGAAGAAAAGTTGTGCAAAGATCAAAAAGAGATGATTAAGAATTTGCAGCATAAGAATAATTGAGAGTTTTATTTACAACATTCCTCAGGAAGCTCAAATGGAAGACACTGAAGAAACTTAAGTTCACAAGTGTAAGATCAAGTTTAGGGAGGAATGTTGGAAAATATATTATAAGAACTAAATACTGGATTAGTATAACATTAAGTCTGGTAGTAACTAAGTTAGTTCTGACAGTACATAAGTTAAGTCTGGCAGTACTAAGTTAAGTCTGCAGTACTAAGTAAGTCTGGCAGTACCTATAGTTAGTACTGTAGAGTGGGCAGTACTATAGTAGTACTGGACGTAGTATTAGTAAATCTAGTTTATGTAACTGAGGTAATAGTTTTTATCTAGAGCTATTTTAGGAGATATCTTAGGAAAGATAATGCATTATCTTTCACACTATTGTAAAGCCGTTTAGGTTTCCTAGTGTATAAAAAGGAACCCTAACGCATAGAGTGTTATAATAACTAATAGAAGCAATGAAAGCCTCAATAGAAATCGAATAGCAAAAGTTAATACTATATTTGTGTTTCTTCTTAATACTTGGGTTAAGATGTCCGCTATTAACACCTTGGTAATACATAGTTATTGTACTCTCACATAGTTGATTTTGGATTTATTCAAATTAGCCATTGTCTTACAAAGGCTATATAGATCCAACACAAGGACCTACACTTTCACCAGAAGGAATCTCTATGAAGGGATCAAAACTAAGAATCGCAAAAACCAAATAAACTTTAATTATTGCAACTTATTTTTATAAAAACTGTTTATTTAAGCTGATGGTAGGCAAAAAGCCACAATTAACCTTAATTGAGCTCTAAGAGATCCAACTACTCCACACTTACATCCTAACGTATAATCAACTCTAACAATTTTCGTTCTTGCTAAATTTTAAATTTAGCAAACAATTAGACTCGAAAGCCTAGGGGAAAGCTAAGAGTGAAAAACTCGGGATCAAAGTATAAAAATTCCTAATCGAAGCCTAAGTACTGGCCTTATTTCATACATTTTAATATTATTATATATTTTTAACTTTTATTTTCACTTTTTATAATATAAAGAAAATAAAACAAATATAGGTCCAAAACGAGGTTGCGTGGGTCCCAGACGAGCACATGTAAGAATCACTTTCGACAGAAATCCCCCCCACCACTTAGAACTGAAACATTGGCCTCAATGTTAAAAAAAGTTAGTTTTTACCCCCACTACCTTAGAACAAAAAAGGGAAATGCATTAAGAATTCCAAGTGTGAAATGAAGAAACAATATATATATACTAAAATATTATATATATATATATATATATATAAATATATATAAATCTATATAAGTATAATTTAAATATAATAAATATATATATATATGATCAAGATTGAAAATTTTCCCTGGATATAGACATGAATATGATCGGAGACAGAGTGATTGGAGGAATGAAAACAATTACGGTGGTCTTCACGATCATAGGGAAATCTGCAAGCAAAAACGGGCACCACAAAACACAACATGGAGATAAGCACTCCCCCACACTTAGGCTAAAAATACATCCCACTTATTCAAAATAAAAACTTAAAATAAGAATAAAAAAAAAAACAAATAAATAGATATATAGATAAACACTGTTTGCCTCAAGAAGGAAAGCGCTAGTTTTATATGTACGGTCTCTAGCTTGACTCTAGTGATACTTAATCTTATTTCATGGTCATATCCATCACTCGTTTATAGGTGATGGATGGTAAATACGCGATACAGTCACCTCCTTTGGTGAGTATGCAACAGGATGGGGTGATGGCATATGATGAAAACCAAATGAAGGGGTCTCCATCACCCTCGTCGTGCCCCTGACTGTGTTAGGGAGAAAAAAGTATCAAATCTTTCCACCTCCCTTAAGATAAATTACTTAGAAGCGGGGGGTGGTCTGACAAGTAGGGTGGACTTTTTAGGTAACACTGTAAGAGTGGGATCAGAGAATGTCTCTTCGATGAGCAGATGTTCCAAAATTAGAATGTCTCCCTCTGAATCGTAATACCCATCATCAATTTCAGTTGGAATTGAATCGTCTAGGCCGATCTCCGCGGTGAGCTCCTCCAAAATAAGGTCACTAGTCTCAATTGATCTAGACATCGAATCAGAATTACCTAAAGGTTCATAATTCAATGGTGCTGACTTAGGAGGGTCCAGGCTACTAATGTCCTCAAACTCCTCATCAAAAAGTGGATTATCATAACATAAGGTATAATCATCATTCAAGTTGAAGAAAGGGTTTGAGAAAGTCACATCATAAGATCTAGGTTTTGAATCATCACCTAAAGACTCATCAAACATTCTTTTGGTAGAACTTAGGTTTTTGACTAAAAGACCAAAAAGTTTCTTAACCAAATGTCTAGGTAAATCAACTACAAATATCCCGTTCTCATCAAAAGTCACTACTTGTTCTTCTAAAGGCGAATTGATATCAAACTTATCTTCCCTAACATTAGTGGTGGGCAAAGGTATAGTAACAGGCATATCACACTCTAAATTATCACAAACCGATGTCACCTCCGACTCCCTTGGGATTGGGACAAGATCATCAACACTAGACTTTATGAATTCGTCATTTTCCCTTTCGGGAGTAGTGCTAATAACCTCATCCTCCATTAAGAGGGTATCAGAAGGTTCCTTAGTGAGTGAATTGATCTCATTATCTCCCTCGTCACTCCCCTTAAGATCATATAAGAGTCCAAATAGGGAGGATCTTGATTAAATTTCTCAAAGGTTTTAGCATCTCCTGTAGACGGGTTATAATTTCATTTTGAACACTATGTATAATTTTTCTTGAATTTATTGAATTGGGTTTTGAGATTTGATTATTTAATTTAATGAATTATTTTAATTTTACTCCTTAGAAGAGTGGCTGAAGAGTGTAAAACTGTGAAGGTTGGTCAAAATAAGGAAAGACATAATTGTTACAAGGATCAGGTGCTCATAGACAAGGCGAGTTTCTAGTTTGATAATCAAAACAATAAATGGCAACCTCCACAGACCTTACGAACAGTCCGAAATTTATTATGGCTGACTCGAAAATAATATAGAGTGTGTGTCAAAACCAAAATCTTGATTGTAAACAAGGACAACTGATCAAGACGGGTGTGTTCTGTGTTAGACAATTAAAGCCCGAGTTGAGGTTCCCTACCACAAAACTCACACGATATTCCTACGTAGTGAGCTGTGGAGGTTGGTATTGAAGAAGTTGGGTGTTTCATTATAATAATAAGGATTTGGGTCTTAGACAAACATCTATTCTGGAATCCTACACTGCTACAGCCAGGACAATTTCCACCATTAAACGGTCCTTCACACCACGGGCAACCAAAATGGTTATACAAAGACATGTCGAAGACATGTCAAAGAATTAAGCGGATAAGAGGGTAAAGAAGATAAGAATCAAATGAAATAAGAGGATAAAGAAGAATAAAAATAAAAATAAAATATTTTTGGAATTTTATATTTTTAATAAGTTGATAACGCTCCAAATATACATAAAATATCTCTCGAAAATACATTAAATATATACGTTAACGCATGAAATATTGAAAAGTTTGTTGTTTGTTGTGTATAATTCATTTCCCCATGAAAAAACAAGAATAAAGAAAAGGACTAAACATGCAAAGAAACCTTGTTAAATGCACTAACGGTCGTTATGAGAAGGATCTAGAAAAGAATCTAAGGAAAAGTTAATGAACGAGGCAAAAATGCGGCGCACAATTCTTTTTGTGCGGCGTACTTTGAAGCGGAGTAAATGCATTTATGAATTATAACACCAAAAATGCGGCAGCACAATTTCTGAAGTTCGCACACTTTAAAACCCGCATTACTCAAAAATCTATTAATGAAGCACAATTAGTGTGAAACTTTGGCTTCCACTTCCCATAACAGCCGTCTCATCTTCAACTATAAATAGAGATGCAATTTGCGTTTAAAATCATCCAATTCAACAATTTTCTCAATCACAATACACTTTTACCTTATAGTTTAGGAACATTTCAAGTGGAATTTTTGAAGAATCACCTTGTTCTTTGATTGCAGTATTTTACTATATATAAAATAATATAAAATATACTATACCAAAAGAGCAATTAAGAACTTTCTCAAAGTTTCGCTTAAGGAAAATCCACTCTAAAAGATATATATATAATATAATATAATATGTATTAAACCGGGAAGTATGCTTTCCCAGGTCGTTTCCCCAACGACTTGTGAAATTGAAACCACACCTTAGTTTGGATTATGATTTGAATGAGAGAAAAGATTGATTTGATTATCTATATCTACTAATTAAAATCAATAATTAAGATAAGCAAACAAAAGTAATTAAGCACTAATTAACGGGAGCAAATAAAACGCGACAAATAAGCAAATAAGACAAATTAACCCTTAAAAATGCAAACTAAATTTCTAAACCTCAATTAGGACAAAAGAAAATTTTAAGAAAAAGAAAAATATTTTTTTGATTATTTTTGAATTTATTATGAATTAAATTCTATTTTAATCTAATTAAATCCTAAAAAATAGCAAACTGAGTCCTAAAAATTTTAAAAATGATTTTTAAACATAGAAAAGTCTAAAATAACATAAAAACTAAGAAAACTATTTTTATCTATTTTTAAAATTAAAATCCTATTTTTAAACTTAAAATTAAAAGCTCAAAAATGAAAATTATAATCTAAAAGTGTTGAAAATGATTTTTCTAAATGTAAACCTAAAAGTATTTAATCTAATGCTAAAAACTATTTTTTTGTATTTTTAAAAGTTATTTTTGTATTTTTTTATTGATTTTTGAAATTTTAAATCTACAAAAAATCCTAGAAATTAACAAAATAAAGGGAAAAATGTGAAAAATTCAAGGAAATTCCTAAATACTAACAGAAACTTAAGAAAAATAATAACTACGAAAAAGCTAAACAAATAAGCCCAAAAATAAGCTACAATAAGCTATGACTTATTAGTAAAAAGGAAAATGAAAACGAGTACAAGAATTAAATGGGAAGAGATATGAATGGATGAGCTATTGTAGCATATTGGTTAACACGTTGGGTTTGTGTGTGGGAGGTCACGGGTTCAAGGTTGTCTAACACCCCTTTTTGCACTTTTTTTTATTTTTGCAAACTAAAAGTTGGAACTTATAGAACACACATTTTTAAACACTTTTTATAAAAACAACATAAGCTGAAAGTGAGAAATAAGCTCTCTAAGAGCTTATGAAGCTACTGAAAACAGAAAGTGAGCTTTTAAGCTCACTATTGCTTGTTTTCTACTTAAACACTTGCACAAAGCTCAAATTAAGCTCAAATTACAAACCAAAAGATGTTCTAGACAGCTTAAGATGCCTACAAGCTAATTCAAACAAGCTTTCTATACTAGAAACACTTAATGCCAACTGAAATTGATAATCAAAGTAGCAAACTCAATCATTGACTCAAAAAGCTTAAAATTAAGAAAAGCTAAAAAGAGCAATAAACTTTAACTTAAGCTGAGCTCTTGCAGACTTATCAAACAACTTATTAACTAATAATATAGATCATAAAAACAAACACCTAAAGCTAGAAATCAAAATTTTAAAAACTAATTATTTTACTACTGTTTTTGGAATTTTTGAGAGTTTTAGTAAATTTTAAAAGCTAATGTACCTTAATGAATAAGCTAGAAAATGAAAAACAAGTCTTAATCTAAACTAAGCTATATGTAAACTTTAAGCTAGATGAATTTAAGATTCTAAATCCTACTAACACTTAGCTTGATTGAGGCTTAAAAGGACAGCAGTGGTAACTATGATTACCACTGCTGATGCAAATGACCAAATGCTCAAATCTCAAGTGCAGGATACCAAAATGGTTTCTACTGCACTTGACACACTCACTAGGAGTGTTTAAGCACAAAACAAACAAGATCCAAGCCTTAGCAGGCTTGGATCAAATTTTCACAAGCAAAGAAAAGGGGAAAAAGTACCCTGGTGCTGGCACACTCAAATTAAGCCCTAACTCTTAGCATTTTGAAATCTAATTCTTAAAATCTAATTTACTACTAGTTTGTAATGCAAATAAATCTAACTCAAGGAAAATGCACAATTCTATTTGACTTTTAGAGGTCAAATTTCTTAAATCCAAACACCACCTTATTCTACTGACAGAATTATCTTAAGCTTAAAAATAAAAATCTAATTAGCTAAACCTTGATACCAGATAAAAAACTAGCTTATATTAGACTTATCTAACATGATTCAATAACTAATTAAGCTGAATTTAAAGAACTATAACTATTGCTAACTATTTTTTGATTTTTTATAGATTTTATGACAGAAATGAGAATACTGAAATCTATACTTTAATAAGTAAAAACATATAAGCAAACTATTCTAATGAGTACTAGTAAATCAAATAAACACACAATAAGCAAGAGATAAGCAATAAGATTAATCAATTAAGCAGTTTACACTAACAAACACTTACCCCTAATTTAAATACAATAAAACATAAATACACAACAAGGTTCAGAATACGCGGACCAAATGTAACCGGACAGTAGTATAGGTGTCTCCGGGTCGTTATGTCCCAATCGAGGCTTGAATTGATAAATCGGAAGACGTAATTGATATCGATGTTTAATATGACAAGGAATGATTTGGGTACTAACACTAATAAGCAAACGCCGAGAAGAGGAGCAAAGAGAAAATAGCTAGGAGTAGGCTACATAAGAATAAGCAACTAGAATAAACTAGAATGGCAAATAAGCTAAAAAGCTACAAACTGATACACTATTGAAAATACTTTGAAAAGGAAAATAAGCTTAAATAAGCTTACTCCTAAAGACAGTAAAGGAAAATGGTTTAATCTACTCTAAAAAGCTAAGGAAATCTTAAATAAGCAGAAATAATAAGCTGATAAGCTAAAATGAACCACCAGTACTAACAGTTTTAACTAACAGTACTAACTTGGAGTTAGTACTGCTAGCTTTAAGTTAGTACTGCTAGCTTAAGGTTAGTACTGCTAGCTTTAACAAAACACAATGAAACAAGAAATAAGCAAATAAGCTAAAACAGATATTTAACTAACCCTAATAAGCACTCAGGCATAAGAATAAGCAACTAGATTAAACTAAAATGGCAAATAAGCTAAAAGCTACAATCTGATCAACTACTAAAATTGCTTTGAAAAGGCGAATAAGCTTAAATAAGCTTACTCCTAAAGACAGTAAAGGAAAATGGTTTAATCTACTCTAAAAAGCTAAGGAAATCTTAAATAAGCAGAAATAATAAGCTGATAAGCTAAAATGAACCACCAGTACTAACAGTTTTAACTAACAGTACTAACTTGGAGTTAGTACTGCTAGCTTTAAGTTAGTACTGCTAGCTTTAAAAGTTCCAAAAGAGAACTAGCAGTACTAACTATGGGTTAGTACTGCTAGTTGAAAATACCCCTGAAAGTTTTCAAAAATCATTTTTCTTTTTATATTAAGCTGATTTGATCCTAATTTATTAAAAACAGATTATCAAATAACAAAATAAGACATTTATAAGCAGACTTCAATCAAGAATAAGCACTTAAATAAGCTGAATCAATCTAACAGTTTTAACTAAGCATACTACCAGTACTAACTTGGAAAGTGACACAAACTATTTTCAAACTAGCAACTAAGCAGGATAAGCACTAGACATCATGATAAAGCATAAATGAGCAATTCTGCAGTAAATGAGAAAAATAAGAAAAAGAGAAACTTACAACACCCTTGCTCAAAACAGGGCTAAACCAAGAATCTACAAGCTCTAGCTTGTATAAAACAGGCTAGTGAGAGTCCATAAGCCCATCTAGAGCTGGCTTATCATCCATAAGCTGTGGTATATTTGAGTGAAGAACTTTCTGTGACTTTACTTAACTTCTTAGTATTTAAGTCAAATCAAATGACATAAAAGCACCTTATAAATAAGCTGTATTGAGACTTTTGAACACAAAACCACACCAATTAAGAAGCTTAACACTTGGAATTGTAAATTGACTTAAAACCTCAAATTTGCATTAAAACTTGAAAGTGTTACAAAGCTGAAAGTAAAAGCTGTAAATACTTTTAAAAACTAAAAATAAGCTAAGTTATATTAAAAATTAAGCTAAGATAATCTAAGATGCCTTCAAGGCTTACAAAAGGCTCTATTTATAGCCAAAGTCTCTGAAGCTTGGTCTTCTCCCTGTGCTTCTTTTGTGAGAGCTTTACAAGGTGTTTTTATTGTGTGAGGTGATTCTAAAACAAATCACAGCCTTTAATTTTTTTTGTGCTTCTTTTGAGTCAATCATAGCCATTGAAAAGCTTAGAAAGTGGTGGGATTGCCAACTTAGCAATTAAGAAAAAAAGATAAATATAAAAAAAAAAAAAAAAAAAAAAAAAAAAAAAAAAAAACAAAAAATTGAACAGTGTCTTGTACAAAAAAAATAAGCAACAAGGGGATGAGGTGAAATAAGTGGAGGAGGGGGAGATGTTTTACCCAAGGGGTTGTAGAGGTTGCAGGGTAAAAGGGTAGGAAGACACCCATGAGTTGTATCTGGGCTTTGTTGGGCGGGAAAAATGGCTTTGGGCAAGTTGGTAGCTTTGGCCCCTCAAGTTATACTTCACCCAATTTCTAATTTCAGCCCTTGTCTTTTTATTCTTGTAATACAACTTGAGGTATTGTGTCACTTTATCCTCAAGTTGTATTTTACTCACTTTGGTTAACTTTTGACTGTGTCGGGGTTGATTTTCTTGTTGACTTTTTTACTTTGACTGACTTTGGCTTTGATTTGACTTTGTCTTTTCCATTCCGTGTTTGGTTTTGTTTATTTTTGGCTTTCTTTTTGTCCTTATCTTGAATATCCGTTTCCTGCACAATACAAATGCAAAAAACATACAAATACTATGTATTTGATGGTAAGTTTTTTAGTCATTTTAAGATAAGTCCGTTTTATTAATGGAAATGGTAAGTGTAATAAGCACAACCATTTCTTCAGTTGTTTTGGGAGATAATGCCTTCATTGTTCACATTTATTGAAGAGATAGCAATTTACTCCTAACATCCTCTTCCTTTTATAGGCAAAGGAATTAGGTTTTAACAAGTTTAACCAGACACATGTCATGCATGAGATGGGTGTTTGAAATACCATTTAATGCATGCATGGCTAAGGGTACAATGGTACAGTCCTTTAGGGAAATTAGTTGTACTTCTATACCAACTTTAGAAGTATCTTTCCCAAAGAGATCTGATTTATTCCTTTTGATTTAAAGCAATCTTTTTCCCACCTTTTAAACCTTCTAGAATAGAAACATTTCTTTTCGAGCTCTAAGAGAGATCACATCATTCACTTGAATTGTCAACCAACTAAATAGAAAGCTCTTGCTAAGATCCTTCTTCAGTTTTCTGACTACGCTACATAAACTGAATTGAAGGTACTACTGCTTTGATCTACTAAGTACCTAAAGAACTAATGCTGAAGTTTCTTTAGCTAACTCAAGCTACTGTCTTCAGCTTGTTTACACTTAGGGGATTTTATGTTTAAATCTACTAAGAGACTGAAGGGCTTAAGAACTGACCCAACAATAAGAGGCATTAGGATAACCCTTATTTTTAGCGTGTGTTTGTTATAGTTATTATGATCTCGTTGGTCATATAAATGCCCATACACCCTTGCTTAGCACTAATTTTTAGTGTAAGATACCCCTAGTACACCCATTTGAGCCTATCTTTTTCACGGTTCTTGTGATTTTTGATAGCATCAACTATTTGATACTTGTTAGTGTCAATTCTCCCCTAAAAATACTTTCAATTGTCTTATAAATACTTTCAATTGTCTTATGGTTATTTCCTTATTTTTCGGTAAAATGCAAGTATGTGACAAGAAACACAGGAAAAGGATGTAAAAATGAAGAAACGTAGATTCTTACGCAGGTTTACGGCGTAACGCCCATGATAAGTTACGTCGTAACATATTCATGGCAAGACACGTCACCTAGCAATATTACGACGTACCCACACGGAAGGTTTACGCCGTAACATCATTATTATAGTAGGATGAGTCATCCTAGTTAGCGTTACGGCGTAACATGGCTAATTAGTTACGCCGTAACATATTTTATGTTTACAACATGGAAAGCCTCGTCAGCACTTTATGGCATAACACTCTACAGGGTTATGCCGTAACAAATTCATAATCTATAAATAGAGGCCTCATTCAGCCACTTAGCATCATCTATTCCACCAGAGATCGAAGGGGTGACCAAGGCCTTGAAAGCTCAAAGAATTCCACCAGTAATCCAAAGGAGATCACACTTATATTACTTTTGTATTGAATTGTTCATAAACCGCATCTGTAAGAATTATGAGTTTTTTTATCTATGATTGCCTTTATTAATTCTTGCTTTGTTGTTGCCATGAGCGGCTCAGCACTTCAAGTGCTGGCCTAGTTATGAATTTACTATCGTTATAATGTTTATTTCCTGTTAAATCATGGTTTCATTGGATATCCTTATGATTATCCTGTAACCCTGGGTTTTGGTAGTATTGCGGGTGGTTTAGACCAGGTCATTCCTGTTATTAGATTACAAATTGAACGTGGGATTAACAATGGTACTAGGATAGGTTTGAAACCCTATCCCTAGTGTTGGAACTAATCATGTTGTCGCCTCTATCACTTAATGCACTTAATATAATCTGTTTAGGTTATTAGATTAGCTCTTGGGGATATTTTAGGTTAACAACTATTACCTAGTTTGCCCTAGAGCCAACGTAACCTTTATTGGATTCAGGATCACATAGAATTAGTAAGGCAGACTAAAAAATATCTATCCAGTTAAGTCGACTTTAGAAACCCCTAATGAAACCATGTATAACATTGAGCACAGGAAAACAAAGTTATAATGGTAGTAAATGATTTGGCTAGCTAGCACTTTTCTTCCCCCTATTACTTCATATCAATATACTTTCTTAAAGTTTACTTCTCCTGTTATCTTACAAATACATCTTAAACAATTTCAATACGTGACATTTCAAATTAAAAACTAATTAAACTTAGCTCTTGGGATGACTTCGGATTTACCATCTCTACACTACTCACGATCGGGTTCTCTGCCCGTTAGTGCGTTTGTCAGGTGAATCGTCCACAAAACAAAATTTCTCGTTCGATCACGCTCGTTCGATCACGCTCGTTCGATCACGCTCGTTCGATCACGTTCGTTCGATCACGCTGGTTCGATCACGCTAGTATGCTTGTTCGATCGACTCTAGTTCGATCAACTCGTTCGATCCTTGAAGAAGATGCTCGTTCGATCAAGACAGAAAAAACCACTCGTTCGATCACGAGAAATGTCACTAGTTCGATCCTCAAATGTTGAGACTCGTTCGATGATCTTGTTCGATCAACAAAGAAAGCTACTAGTTCGATGGTCTTGTTCGAATGGTGCTTGTTCGATGATGCTTGTTCGAATGATGCTTGTTCGATCAACAAGAATGACACTCGTTCGATCCAAACTATAAAACACTCGTTCGAACCACGCGCTAGAACACTCGTTCGATCCAAACTAAGATGAAGCTCGTTCGATTGAGACACCACGAACTCGATTTTTACTTCCTTGCGTTTTACTTAGCCACGCACGAAGTAATCAATTCGAACCACGACTAAAACGCGTATATGCCAAGAAACAAATTCGTGCCACTTTGCTTACTAAAAAAAACACGAAACTAAGCTTACAACCACGAAAATAACAACTAAAAACTAACAAAAACTAAACCCACCCGTGGCGAATGATACCAAATGTTATCCCAAAAGCTTAATCCATTTTCACAACATAAGCTATACCAATAAGCAAAATAAAGATAGAAAAGAGATAAGGAAAGTGAAAGATTATTAGAGAGAAATAAAGAGGTGGAAGATTACACACACACACAAATTATGAAATGGTAACCAACACCCTCTCCATGTGTGGAGAGGGTTCTATTTATACCCTTGAGCCATGAGTGGCTTATGGGCTTTCTAACTTGGGCCGGGCTTGGCTATTCTTGGGCTTTGAGCCCGAAACATGGACAATATTAGATTACAATCCAAGCCCGTTGAACCCGACTAGCCTATTACTTAACAAGACTAATTATTGACTTTCTTAGACCGATACATTCTTGTTTGACTTAAATATAATTAAGCTAACAAAGAGGCTTATATTCATTTTCGTTTTAAAGTGTTAGTGACGGGGTGGTACTTAAGTAACAGGACTTTGAGTGTTATTGAAAGTTGGCTAAGGTGCTATATTGACCGAGTTGAGTTTTCCCTTCATCATTTAATTCGTGCTCATCCAACATAAAGTTGAGAATAAAAAGAATAAATGAAGACGGAAACGATGAGCTTGACAATGTCAAGATGAATGACGGTTAGCATACAACGAACTTCATCCACGAAGTTATGTAGCTCTTCTCGAGCATTATGAATGTTCATAGAAAAATCACACGACGAGGTATGAGGTTGTCTTAAAGATAGTAGCGGAAAAGGTATACGAAAGGTATTTGACATCTATAATATAATAATAGAGGCGTGATAAGGTTTTTCTGAAGCGAATTAGATATGAACAACGAGTGACGTTAAATTACTTAAGCATTTCGGATGAAATAATTAAGTTGTCACGATTTATAGAGATAAATTTAATAGTAACACGACTATTAAAAAGAGAATGACACGTTTACGAGATTTGTTTCATCATTCCTAGACTTAGACGTAAATAATTAAACGGTTCACATTTGAGTGGTTTAGTGGGGATGTTGGCGATGTTGTCTTCCGACAGAAATTTTTCAACGGAACTTTAAGAAGTATATATATATTCGATAGAAATATATATATTTTGATAGAAATATTTACTCATGAGGAGTTTAAGTAAGACTAGATTTGGAACCTAAAGATGACTTCGAGTGATAATTTTAAGATCACTACACGCCGGTAGGTGATCATGATTTTCCGAAAGACAAAGAATATTTTCGATGATGAAAAGGAAGAGACTCATAATACTAATTTTGTTATAGACACATTGTCCATTATTTGAAGACTTAGAACATCGATAGACGCTTAGGGAGTAAGGATGATACGATGGTTTTCTACCCTAAGACCCGATGGATAAATTTCGATTCTCATTGTGTATGAGATGAGCATGACGATAAAACATCGTGACATTCCTATGGGGATGGAAAGGACTAACGGAAGTGAATGTACTTAGTCTCAAGGTGTGTAAATTGAAGAATCTACGAATCACTTATGTAGAAACTCGTAAGACCTTTGTCACTCGAAGGTTGATGTTAGCTTTTAGCTTTTGGAAGAGCGTTTTAACATATGTTGTTAAAAGGCTTGAATATGAATTTTAACGTTTGCAATCGCAAGTTAAAATTACTTGAATATTTCGGATGAAATATTTAAGTTGTCAACCCTACTTAGAGGTGAATTAGATTTGTATCTAACATTCCCTTGACAAAAGAGTAAAGTATTTGGTAAGAAACGAGATGATGAATAAAGAAGTGTATGTATGGAGACTCTAGGAGATTTAGGACAATTTTACGACTGTTATGACTTTTTAAATTGTGACACTAAAGGCCGTATGTAATATATAAATTCTAATGTCAAGAAATATATGCATAGAAGCATAAGACATATATAATTAAGAATGTAAGAGTATTTAATCATGCATCAACACAATAATCAAAGTATTTAATGTGTAAGACTATATGACGTCTAAAAGTTTATCGTGATAGGCATATCTAATCCATTATGCATCAAATCATATAGTGAAAGAGCATAAAAAAATAATTTAACACGTAAGTCATGTAAAACGACACGTAAGAAACATGATTATTGTAAACACAAACATCATGTAAAACGTGTTAACATTTAGCTTTTAAGAGAATGTATTATTTAGATAAACTAAGATATATTATATCAAAAAATTTTGAAAAAGACAAAACCTTTATAATAAACATGCATTCAATAACCAAGCAAATGATCATCAAGATAATCATGAAGGCATATAATCATATCACATAGGAACAAGTTATCATCTTGAAACTTCAAAACACATATGTGAGATACCATGAATCTAGGAACGTTCAATAAAATCCCAGTTACTTACTTGTTTAATGAAAAATTCTAATTTTCCTATCAAAGTGTAGCAAAGATGAAATGTGCTTGGTTTTCTAATACTTCACATAATATGACTCAAACAACCATGTTTATATGATGGTAGATCCAGATGATATATTTTACACATAATCCTAATAGGGATGTGTTGAATGCTTAGAAAAGCTTAAGCAAGATGTTTTAATCTTTTGTTCTAGATCTATAAGTTGTTTGGTTTTGATGGCATATTATTTGGTTTAATGGATGTCTTATATTAAGTCATCTTGTATGTGTAGTTGTTACATGTAATTTTAACATGATTGGGTTTTCAAAACCTAAGAGATGTGCTTATTCGTGACAATGAAGAATATGTTATGTTGAGAGTGTTTTAGGAATGCTCCATTGCATATCTTGTGAAATGAATCTCATCAAGGTTATTTAACTTAATTGAGTTTGTGATTCTTAAATGATATATGATTGAAACGAGATATATTTTATTTTTAAACAAATATGCTTTTCTAAAATTATTATTCTTGTCAATGTTATATACCCTAATTAAACAAGTAATTGAATAAATGAATTTTACTTGTTTATGCATGACGCATATTGTGATAAGTTATTTTTCAATTTTAATAGCTTATATTTTGCAAATAATATGTAGTGTATTATCTTGTAACACAACCATGCATGCTACGAGGATAATAAAATGCATAGGATATACATTATCCTTTATCGATCGTTTAACACGATAAGTGCGTGAATTCTTTAGACATAATGTTTCCCAAACATTATGTTATCCTAGGTGAATGAGTAATAGTATTATTCTTATTTTAGAATTTAGCCATTTGTGAATTTGAGCTTTTGTAACACCCCCAAATTGGGTCGCAGCGGAATAAGGGTCCGGGAGTGTTACTTCATAAATCAATAGCACAAGATTTAAGAGAATGACCTTTAAATGAGTCGTTTGAAAATGATACATTAGATTTAATGAAATTGTTTGTTACAAAAGAACAAAGCTTAACTTGTTCATCCTTGTAAATGTAAAGATTTTAATACATAACAGATAAATCCCAAATGTAATGCACATAAATCTTTATGAAATATGGCTCTCAAAATGACGACATCCAATGTATCCTTGCCCTTGTACCTTATTGACCTGAGAAAAACATGCTTTAAAACATCAACATAAAGTTGGTGAATTCACAGGTTTAAGTAATGTATAAAGTAGGACCATAAGATTTCAAGTGCGCAATAATGTAACACATACAATATCACAAAAGTAATTACGAATGCACTAAGCTCATGACACTGAAGCTACAACATGTATGTACTTGCAATTTAATGCCACTAATGTGCCCGTGTAGATGTTCAACCCGCAACATCCAAATCCAACATGGTATACGTCCGTTAGTTCGGTGCCGTCGAAACTAGTGAGTGCTACTCACCCGGACGGGGATGTCAATCCTAAATAGATCTATTCATAACATTCGCGCTTACAACCAGTAATTAATAGTTCATGATTCATGGGCATAGTGGGTTATCGCTACTTAGACAAACTCGTAATTTGTTTAAAGTGTACTTGCGTCCAAATGTAAAACAATGCATGTTTCTCACCCTAAAAGTTGTAAATCATTGTAATTGTATAAAAACGGGGCTATGAACTCACCTTAAGTGAATGAATTAATTTTAGATAAATCAAATGAGTGGAACATCACGAGTGATCCGAATGCAACCTAATTAATTATAGGCCGTATGAGAATAATGTATTTAATATAATTACCACAATATAAATTATAGAGTTATATCACCACCTAATAGTTTTCGAGAGTATGAGGAATCTACTCTTTAATACTTAGAAGAAAATTAATGAAATAGTAAACTGTATGAACAATGATATTACTGAAAAGCTCTAATATTATTATTATCAACAATACGAGTACTTTATGTAGTACTAGGGTTTGCAACCTTAAAGCTATATATCAAAAATGTATATGAATGAGAGACATCTAAACTACATGCTCTAGGGTATCCTTTTATATACCAAGGAACCCTAATGGGCTTACAACGCGTTTTCTACTCATACATATCTTTTCCTAAAATATCTCATACATATCTCTTTAGCAGTACTAAAACAGACTAACAGTACTAACTAAGTATAACAACAAAAACTCTTCTAGCAGTAGTAACATCTTATACTGGCAGTACTAATATTACACTAGCAGTAGTAATGACTTAGAACTTTTTCTTCAATCTTGAGCAGTAGCAGTAACTCCAACCAACAGTTCTAACTTGAACCAACAGTAGTAAAAATCATAACTAGCAGCATTAACTTCAACAACACTAAGAAGCCTTTTAATCCTAACAATCCTCCCCTAAACTTGATGTTCACCTTCTGAATCTTTAAGTTTCTTGATTACAAGCTTTATCTTCATCAGGAGGATGTATTCAAACACTCTTCTACTTTTTAAGGTGTGACCTTGTAAATCTGCGAAGATTCTTCCAAACACTTCATCTTCTTGGTCTTTCAACCTACATGAATATCTTCCTAAGAAGTTCTCTGGACATCTCATTATTTTGATCCACCAAGAGCTTTGCTACCAGCATCGATGTAAGAGTTCCTCTTTACAATAGATACTCCTTCTCTACCAGCATGTAGATGTCTATTCCCTTCTCTGTAGACACATGATGCACTCCACATGAATCATATAGCCTCAAAGTTAAATCATGAATATGCTTTTGAAGCTTCTATAACTCATCATCTGTATCTGGTTTAAATAATCTCTTCAACTCAATCCATATCTCTCTTTCTTTGTCATCTGTTGGTTCTGTTGATTTGAACTTCTCTTTAACCAGACTCTACAACATCACTAAGTCATCTCTGTCAAATGCTTTAAGCATCACTAAATCATGAATATGCTTTTGAAGCTTCCATAACTTATCATCATTTGTTGTAACTATTCTTGTGACAGTTCATCAGCTTCTTTATCTCTTGGTTCTTCAGCTAGTTCTGAGCTTTCACCAGTCTTTTGCCTCTTAGAACTTTCTTGATCAAGTTCTTCTTCTGCAGCCCTTTTTGAACTTCCAGCTGCTAACTTAGGAACTGCTTTGTCAACTTCACTCTCTATTGTTTCATTGCCTTTCACCAACTCTGCATCCATGTCTAAAAATAGATTTACTCTTTTTATTTCTTTCTCAAACAACATTTGGATCCCTTCAAAACTTTTGTTCTTCAATTGAGTGTGCTTGTATCCACCCATGTTCTTTAAATAAGTGGACATTAGGTTTCTCTTTTAGGTTTTAGTTGGTTTTTTTCTTCTCTGCTCTTCTTCTCTAAGTCTTACAAAATGTTTCTTTTTTTCATTCATGAGCTCCACAAATAACTTTGACCTTTCATTTAATAGTCAAATCTTCTCTCTCTTGCTCTTGTAATTTTGTAGCTAAGTCATAGTCTGAATCCATCATAGCTTGGACATCATCCCATTCAGCAATGTTTGCAGCTTTACTAGCTTCTTCTTCTCTTTCTCTTTTAAGCCTGGCTTCTTCATCTAACTCTGCTTGAAGTCTCTGAGCTACATCAGCATCAAATTCAATTTGATCTTTCTTCTTCTTTGGTTTTTCATGTTCAACCATCTTTGCCTTTCCCTTGTCTTTTGGATCAATTTGTGGAAGAGGAACTCTTACTCTTGTTCCAGACTCACTAGGCTCTTGAATAGTTACTCCTTTTGCTTTTTATTTCTTACTCTTCATCTTCATAAAGGTTTGAGCAATAGTGAGGTCTTCATCTTCAATAGGAGTTGTTGTTGTTGTTGTTGTTAGAGGAGTACTTGGCTTAGCAGTAGTAATAGATACACCAACAATAGTAACTGGTGCACTGGTAGTAGTAACAGGTTCAGTAGTAGTAATATTAATACTGGCAATAGTAATTGGTGTACTAGCAGTATTAACTCCAATATCATGATCATACCTCCCCTGAGTCTCTGAATCCTCTTGAAACCATGAAATCCCTTCATCTTGATCAATTTCATTCCTCCCCTGTTTAGATGCATCCTCCTGATCACCCAAACTCTTTTCTGCAGAAGACTCTATCCTGACCTTGAATAATCTCCTGTTGAGTTGTGGAGTTCTTGACTTCTTCTTACTTTCTAGCTTCTTAACTCTTTTCTTTAACTTCTGAATTTCCAAAGCTTGAGCATTCTTTACATTCTCCAAGTCAAGAACTCTTTCAGACAATTTGGTACAAATTTACATCGATTCATTTAGTTTCATACTGTCCTCCCCACTTCTAAGTGTGTTAACTCTTGAGAGAGGTGGTTCATTAGACTATTTAGACAAACTCTCAAACCTAGTTTGAGCAGGTCTGTCCCCCATGGTGTCTTGGCGCCTGAGATTACCACCTGAACCAATTCTCTGAGGAAAAGGATCATTAGGTGTGGCCGTGGATTAAGTCCTATTTATGTTACCACTGCCTTGCTCTGCATCTAAGCTAGTAGCAGTAGTGGTAGCCCTTTCCACACTATCTCCCCTCTCCTCATGGACAGTCTCATCTGCTACAAGGGTAGTAGGTCCACTAGACTGAGATATCTCAGTGGCCTTTCTTTTGGTTTTCCTATGTTTTTGGGTCTTTTTGGGTTGAGATGATGATGCAATAGTAGGGATTGGTTCTTCATGAGATGGTGAAGCAGTAGTAGGTGTATGTTGGGGTTTAGTGGCTTGTCATGAACCTTCACCCTCCACTGCTTGTGATTGTATCAACATAGTAGCAAACAAGGGTGTAACTGTTCCTGAAAAATCTTTTCCTTGCCTTCTCATGTTTGCAAAAACCTTTTTAGTATGAGAAGGTGTATCATATTCATCATTAAAAAGTGTTGTAAGATTTTCAATTTGATTGTTCAAAAACAGTTGTAAAAACCTTAGATACATTAAAAAAAATTTAGAATTAGGATCCAAGTTTCTCAACATACCATCAAAAATCAATTTAGAAAAATTAAACTTTTGTTTCTTAGCCAAACATATAACTGTTGATGCTAAATTAGTACCAAATTCATTCCAAGTAGTTGATTTAGAACTTAAAACATTGTAAGATGGTATGAATGAGATACTTCCATTGAGGGGAAAAGAAAGATTTATAAAAAATAAGTTTATCAGAAAGCTTTTCAAACCCCATCAATTGAAGGTTTTCAAAAATCTCAGTGTTTGTAAGACAAGTAATACCATCCTCATCATTAAAGTGAAGATCTCTCCTCACAGATGATTTTGTTATTACTATAGTCTTGCCATCAACTTTGGCACATATTTGTGTTTCATTATTGATTGTTTTGATCTTTGTAGTAGACCAAAACTGCTCTATATAAGACACATAGACAGTTAAACTTACAGTTAATGCATACCTGATAGGACTAGCATTAAGAAAATCAACTATCTCTGCAAAATTAGCATTGTCTTCTGATTTTTCCAAGTATGCCACCATATTATGAGAATCAACAAAGATTAGGTCCGCCATAAATGATAATTGTGAATGTCGGTGATAAAATCGAGTTAGGGTTTGTAGAATTAAGAACGTGAGAGCGTTTAAAAGTGATTACTAAGTGAACTTTAATCCTCCCCAATTATCCTTCAAAACCAAACCTCCTGTTCCCACCTCTAATACACCTTACACTCTAATCCCTATGTCCGCATCAATAAAATTTTGTTTCCTCCTACCATTTTCTCATCAACCTAAATCACTTAATCCTCCACCAAATCTAAATCACCCAAAACACCCCACTACATACCCAACCAAACCCAACCACCCCCCCCCACCTCTCACATCACAAACAACAATAAGCATTCACAAATTCAACCTTACATACATCAATATCATATTTATCGACTCCTACACAAACTTAATCATTCTTTCCACAATCACCTTTAAAAACTAACTAACATCAGCAACATCTAAATAATTTAAATTTCATAAATCTCCATACTCTACAAATATATACCATTTCAATAACACCATCGCAATATTTAGAAATATACAAATACCAATCCCAAATTACAAAATCCTATAACACCCTAAACATCAAAATAGAAAATTCAAAACCATTCACATCAATAATATTCATTACAAATATAAATACTTCTACTATTTAACTAAAATATTTCCTAAAATAATTCCACATGAAATCAATTATAAGAACATGCCACCTTTGTTGTTTCTAAAAATAAACTTGCCCAAAGATACCAAAATCAAATCAAACACTTTTCAAATTTGAGTCTTATTCACCCACAAAAGTCCCCATTTAGGTATAAATAAAGTATCTTAATAAACAATATCCCAAATCCTATTTAAATATATTTGATCCTTTACATATCACCAATCCTACCAGAAACATAAATTCACGGCCTATAGCTCGTTCAGACTACCCCATCCCATGTATCTAATCCATTGATCTATAGCTAACCATAGTGAAACCAATCAACAATTCTTCAGCTTCTGCACTCCTTGAAGCACATATGACCTTGACAAGTTCCCCCACATAGGGCCCCATATACCCCTTGTATTGCTCATCCCCACTCACCATCTCGCTAACACAACCACAATACAAACCACTCTTCACAACGCATTCTTTATCACCATATCCCCTACTTTGTCTTGGCTACTAAACAATCCCATCTTTTTGCTATCACCTGAACCAAAAGAAAAAGTGAGTACCATAGAACTCATCTAGGAACTGTCTTAGCCATCAATTTTCAAACTCGTGCATAACTCTTATTAGTATATCCCAAAAATGATATCAATTACATATATTTGGAACTAGTAGATATCACCTTTAACCTTTTAGAATGAAACAGTCTTGTAATTGTCCAAAAGAAATCCTATTTTCTTACTGAATAGTAGACAAAGTCTACATACCCGGCTCTAGGAGCTTCTCATAGCTTCTAATGTTTCATTAACACGCTACTAAACTCTTGTCAGGGATAACGCTGGATATTTCCAACCCTAGAGGTTGACAGACATAAACTTCCTCTTTAATCTTGCCATACAAAAATGAACTCTTCACATCCATCTAGTAAACAACAAAGTTCATGAATGAGGCATAAGCTAAGAACAGCCTAATTGCTTTAATCCTAGCAACTGGAGCAAAAACCTCATTATAATCTATTCCCTCTTCTTGAGTGTAACCCTGTACAACCAGCCTTGCTTTGTTTATAACAACAATACCTCTCTAATCTTTCTTGTTCATGTAGACCCATTTTATCCCAATGGCCCTCTTGCCATATGGTAAATCAACCAAAGTCTAAACCTTCTGCAATTTAAACTGTAGAAGCTCATCCTGCATTGCTTCTATCCAGATTGGATCTGTCAAAGCTTGAATCACCTTCTTGGGTTCTACTTGTGATAGAAAACAAGCAAACAAACAAGTATGAAGGTCTTCATGAGTTTTCCCTTCATAAACAACACTAATAAACCCTTGTTCATTTATAGTCTTTGTCATTCTCTATGAAGTCCCAATGAAACGGATCTTCTTTAGACTTGTTAAAGCTTAGTTAACTTGGATAAATCCAAACTCACTAAATGAGAATCTAACTTGCAATACTAAGAAGAACAATGAATACTAAACTTGAATATATTGATTGAAAATATTCTGCCTAGGTTACAGAATAACTAACTATAAATTGATATGCGTTTGCTGTGAAAATTCATATCTCTAACTATGCCGTAGGGTTCCTTTTATACACTAAGGAAACCCTAATGGGCTTACAAAACGCGTCAAGTGATCATGCATATCTATTCCTAATATAACTCATGCATATCACTTTAGCAGTACTAACTATATAACTCTAACAGTACAAAATATTAACTAATAATACTAACTATTACAACTAGCAGTACTAATGACTTAGTTTATTTTCTTCAGTCTTTAGCAGCAATATCAATCTTGAACTAGCAGTAGTAAAGTAGTACTAGCAGTAGTAACTCCAAATTCCCAACAATCCTCCCCTAAACTTGATATTTACTTGTCAATCATCAAGTTTCTTCAGTTTAAGCTTCTCAGTCATTAGGAGGATGTATTCAAACATTTACTACTCTTCAAGCATTGATTTGATGATCTTGATAAGCTTAAATTACATAGTACTTTCTTCTTTAGCTTCTAACTGCAAGTTCAACATCATCTTCAATAATTCCTTGATCAGTGGGTACTATTTCTCTACTAGCATATGAATCTTCATAGATGTACCATCCATAAACAGAGTGTGAAATTGCATAATATTGGCTTTATCTTGTCACTACCTGATGTTGGTCGTTGTTCAACACGCGTTTATCAAATAAACCCTCAAATATAATATATATATAAAATACATATACGTATACTTAAGCAAAGTATCATACAAATTATTCTTAAGAAAGTATAAAAAGTAATCAACACGGGTATCGTTTTCCTCGATGAGAGGTGAATGGAAATTTACGTTCAAGTTGTAAATCGAGCTTGATTGTCATTCAAGTTTTTGGTTTTGGTATTAAACTATTTTTATACTAAAAATTAAACTAATATTAATTCTAAGATTTAAAACTACAAGATTATACTAAAATTGATCTAAAAATATAAATGACAAACGTGCTTGCTAAGTGACGTGAAATGTTCCTTAAGTGCGGGCTTAGGTTTAACGAATTAAAATCCTTAGAAAACAAGTTTCAAGAAATTAAATGACAAGTAAAGTAAAATGCTTTTTAAAATAAATGACAAGTATTTAAATTGCATTAAAAGTAAATGACGGTATGTAAATTGGAAAATTCTAATGACTATTAATTTTTTTAAACCTTTTTAAAACCGCACTTAAATTCCAAATCACTAATCACTTAACAAGTACTACTTAAACTACTCGCTACTCATGACAAATATGAAATAAGCAAACATTTTATAAAATGACAAAATAATTCTACACTAATTAATTAAAAAAGGATAGAAAATGAGACCAAATTGAAGAGCCGCAAATTAACGAATACCACCGATTTATTTAGCTAAAGAAAATAATTAAATTCTATCTAGCTAAATAAACCCTTAAGCTCCACACCTCGTGAGTTTACCGGTACCAAAAGATAAAAGAAACACAAAACAAATAAATTGTTAAAAGTAAACAGTTGCTATGAATTCTAATTTTGCAAACTTTGTTAACAGTTACCACTAGGCCCATCTATATATTAAACGCAGGACAAATCAAAACACATACAAATCATACGTGGCCCAACAGATCTTTAACCAAACTAAGGCCCTAAACCAAATATTAACAAAGCCCAAACAATCAACTTATGGCCAAAATGAACAAATTAAACTACAGGCCTCATGTAAATCGACTTTAGAGTACTAATTTACTGCTCTAATGAACTTAAATGATTTAGACTAAATCCTAATAAGCTGTAATAATAATAAGCTGATCCACTTCCCTCTATAGCTTAAATGATATCGGTTAAGCTAAACTACCAAGATCTAATAGTGAAAAAGTTTTAAAAACTAGATTGCAAATATAAGCTCAACCGAAACCTTTAAGACATAAAATTTAGAACTAAATAATCAAAAAGACATAAGCGATTATAACCTCAATCAATAAGCACTTAATCGAGACTAGATCTAATTAAGCAAGCACAAGTTAAAATCATTATTTCTCACATCTATAATAAGCTAAAACGACTACTAACCAATTAAGATCTACACTATTAAATTCACCGCGAAACAAATAAGCTGAAATAATTCATCAACAATAAGCCAAAACTAAACTGAAATAAGCTCTAAAACTAGATCGCAATCGTAACAAACCTTAAGCTAAACCGATAACTTCTTTTGCTAAACTTATAAGCTCACGCCAAAATGAATAAGCTCTTGAAAAAGCTTACACGAAACTGAAAATAAGCTACAGAAATAGTGCTTACAAGAGATGCATATTTAGAAAAAAATAAGCCGCATAAAAAAAAGAACAAGTAATAAGTCGAACCAATTAGCAAACAAACATCATCTTTGTTTCAAAAATAAGCTTCAAGTACAAAACGTAATAAACTGAAATATTAAGCTCGATACAATAATCTGCTAAAATATAAAATAAGCTAACTATCATAAAGCTTTTTAATGAAAACGTAAAAAGAAAAAAAAACAACGAAAAGAAAATTTGAGAAAAAAAACAGATGATATCCCCAACCTACTGAACTATCTTCCATTAAATAGTAAAAATTATGTGAGGGTATTCTCGTCCATTCAGGCATAGAACCAATTAGAGACCAATATCGGAGGGTATGATAGTCTTTTTACCACTGATGAGTCATTGATTGCCAATGATTGGCTGATTTAGTACATGCCAGGGCCGATCCTCCAATGTGTCATCGCCACGTGTCAGTTGTATATTGGAAGAGAAAACTCATAGTGGAGGCTCATGTGACTATCTTGAATTAATATGTTCGCACGTGATGCACACGTCAACAATCATAATTTAAGATGGACTTGGAAATAAAAATGGGCCAAAGAAGCGTTGGGCTTTTGGGCTTTTGCAAGCTTGGGCTGGCTCGGCCCATAAAATGGGTTACGAGCTGGCCCTATAAAATCCGAAGGCACTGTTGGAATCGTTTTCTCGTGCTCTTTCCACTGGTATGCTTGGGAACTTTTCACGACTTTGTCTTAGTTTTGAATATTAGGCACTCTTGATCGCGACAAACCCGTAAATACCCGTTTTTGCTCCGTTTTCAATCGTTTTTACCCACAAGACATAAAAATACCAAACAAACATATTTGCAAGATAATTATCCATATTTTAGCATTTTTTATCCAATTAATAGTGTTTTACGGGGTATAAATGATGTGTGTTTTAGCAAATATCACTACCCCTCCCCTGTTTGGATGCATCCTCCTCATCTAAATCATCATCTAAAGATTCAAACTGTCTGTATTTTTTCCTTCTTGGTTGTGAGTTGCTTGACTTCCTTTGTCTTTCTAATCTTTTGACTCATTTTATTAGTCTGAGGATCTCCACAGTTTAAGCATCCTTCTCTTTCAACAAGTCAAGCACTTGTTTTGACAATTTTGTACACATAGTCATCAATTCTTGTAGTTTCAGTCTACCCTCATCACTTCCAGGTGTGTAACCTCCTGGGAGAGGTGAATCTTAGGGTATAGATGGTATATTATCCGTCAATTCAAATCTGTGTTCCATCCTGCCCTCCCTACTTCCAGATGTGTGACCTTTTGAGAAAGGTGGTTCATTGGGCTATGCAAGTACTCTTTCAGACTTAGTCTGAGCAGGAGTACCCCCATGGTTTCTTGGCGCTTGGTACTGCCACATGTATCCATTCCCTGAGGAATGTTAACAATAGGCATTGTTCAAAAACCAATTAAGCTAAAATCTATAATAAGCTAAGACAGAAGTGTGCGTTTGAAAAAACTAGATTAAACAACTTACTAGCATAATTCTATCCATGTAATATCTAATCCTATAATCTAGAATTCTAAATTTAGAAGCTAATTACTAGTTACTACTGTTTTTGGCTTTTTAGGAATTTTAGAGAAATTTAAAAACTAATATACCCTATCAAATAAGCTACAAATTTTAAAATAAGCTTTAATCCTAGATTACTAATGTGTAAACTAAAATCCTACTTAATTTTAATCATTAAATCCTACTTAAGCTAACTAAATTCTGATCAAAAAGTAAATGCAGTAGGAACTGCAATTAGACCTTATCTGATGCAATAAGTAGAATTGGTAAAACCAATTTGCAGGTGATCAAGTGGGTCAACCTGCAATACACACTCTAATTGAGTGTGTATGAACACTTAACATGCAAAAACCAAGCTTATGAAAGCTTGGATCCAAAATTCACTAGCTAGCTTAAGTCAAATACCTCCCCTGGTGCAGGAACAACAACATAAGCCTTAACTACTTGAATTTTTGAAATCTAACTTCTGAAATCTCTTTTACTACTAATTTTAAATGAATTAAAAACTAGTTCAAGCAATGAACTTATCTCAATTTGACTTTTTGAGGTCAAATTGCATTAATCCAAACACCCCTTTAACTAATGCATAATCCATTTAAACTTTAGATTTTCAAATCTATCTAGCAAAACCTAAATACCAGATATCAAATAGCTTATAACAAGTTTGATAAACATAAATCAAAGATCAATTAAGCTAGAATCAAAGATCTACAAGCTAAGCTAATTATTTTTGAGTTTTTAGTTGATTTTATGACAGATTATGAAACATTAAGATCTATAATTTTATAGCTAAAAACAGATTAAAAGACATAACTAATGAGTACAATAAGACAATATAAAGCACAAATAAGCAAATAGAAAGCAGATTAAGCAATTGATAAGCAAATAAGCAAAAATACACTAAGTATTTAAGAACAGAAATTGAAATGAAGACTTACAATAAGCTTTGGCTAAACAAAAGCTTAAAAGGCTCAAAAAGCTTGTCTACTAGCTATGGCTTATTTAAAATAAGCCAGTAAAAATCCATGGAACCTCATCCTTTGCTAGCTTCCCTTCCATAAGATCAAAATTCAATAAGCAAAGGTACTTATCTTACTTTACTGATTTGAATAGATTAAATGAACAATTTAGCTCAATCACAAGCTTAGAAACTTGTGAGAGCTTAAGATGAGCTTATGTCAAGCTTATGAAACAGTACCAAAAGCATTTGAGATATTTAAAAAAAAACTATAAGTGAAAATAATTTATGAAAACTATCCTGAGGATTTTATTAATACTTAAAAACAGATTACAATACTTGATAAAAGGAAATTACAAGAGCCTTTGAAAATAAAACATTACATTTAAACTAAAAATACAAAAGAGCTTTTTAACTAAAAGTTGCAGAAAAAGAAGATATCTCTGAGTGAGTAGGAGCTCAAATTTATAGCCACCAGGGAAGCTTCTAGGTCTAAATTCAGTTATACCTCCTCTCAATCTTGTCCGTACATTCCTTCAATCATTGGATGATTAATCTTGGTCGTTAGATCATATCTTAGCTCACACGGATTGCCAGCGTGGCAATCCGTGATTGTGACATGTTGTGCTTCTTCTGGGAGTAGATGATTTGTAAAAACTTCATTCCCTTGTGTTTCTTTTATTTCTCATGATCCTTGCTTGCTTGGGATTGACCAATTAGAAAGCTTGATGATGTAATAACTCTGCCAACGTGTACCATACCACTTGAATTACCCAATCTAGCCCTTAATTAAGATTTGCCCTTTGATTTTATCCCTGTGGTTAAACGAAGGAGACGGGTGAACAGTAATAAACTGTTTCTCCCGCTTCTTTTTTACTATAAGGGTGCGTTAGATTATTTTTGACCCGGGGTTGACTTGGGCTTTTTATAAAAGGGATGGGCCGGGTATTGTGGGTTATAAGAGATGGGCTCGGGCTTTTATAAACCGAATATGGTTTTAACTTTTAAGGACCATTCTTGTAACTTTGGATTTTTCAGGGACTGATCTGGTAATTTTGAGATTTTTGTATTTTTGTGACCTTGACTTTGGTTGACTGAAGTTTGACTAGGGTTTGACTTTGATAGCTTCCTCTCGGCTTTTTGCGTGCTCTTCCATTCCTGTGTTCGTGTTTGCCCAGTTTTAACCGTTTTCTTGTGATTTCTGCTTTATCCATTCCTACACAATAAGAAAGATAAAACAAGCAATATACAAGCCTTTTATGCACAGTTTTGGTCTTTTTAGGATTTATTTTGATATAAAACGGATATGTGTTTTCACAAATATCAAAATTCCCCAAACTAAGCGATTGCGTGTCTTCACGCAATGTTATATGCCTTATAACCAAATACCTCAAAACTTCCCCAAACTAAACCTTTGAAAAGATTTTTGTGGAGAGAGTTAAGAGATCACAAGTTATAAAACACCCCATTCCCATTTTTTCTAAAACTTTTTTTTATGATATATTAATAATATTATTTTGACTTTTGTTATTTCCATAACTGTTAGGGATCATAGAACAAGATGCATTTCGATTCCGAGAATGCCCCAAAAAGGATAAATTCATCGTTCCCGATTTTTCACTTATCCAAACCAAGCTTAAAACAAAATAATAGCTAAATATCAGTAAGGATGCTAACACTACTCATATTTGCAACTTGTGAACTTTTTACTCCCGACATTTATTTTATCTTAAGTGATTGTGCTATTATGAATTTCAACCATGGATCAACTTTTTGCAACATACTATGCTTTATGTTCCACCTTAGAATAA